>JAUTBV010100154.1:0-16087 GCA_032361325.1 Lepetodrilus fucensis | reverse complement strand
CAAGTCTCAAACGTTAGACGTCCGCCTGATTAGTGACGCCTTCGTGCTGGTGGTCTGAGGACGGAAAGCGACGACCTATCTTGGGGGTATTCCCCCCTTCGGGTGGTTGAACGCTTACGCTACGTCGCCGTGGGAGCCTACGTTGTCGAAGAATTCTCCAGTGAAGAGGCCGACGTCCTTCGTCGCTACTTCACCAACCTCGATCAGCCGGTCTTTGCCCTGGTCAATCTTCCCGAGGTGGTCAAGGGGGCGTTGTTCGCTCGCTACTCCCGTTCGGCAAAAAGCCTCCGCCGGCTCTTTCTGGACGAGTTCCTTCGAGAACTCGACGTTGAGGGAGATGAGTCAATTGATGCCACGGTCGGTCTGGACCGTGCCGAGGAGCTTTACGAGAAGGTTTTCGTCGAATTTGGTGACGACTCGGTGGCTCAGCTTGGCGGAGTGCACCTGGCCTGTGAACAAGCTTCTAACCTGCTGACCAAGGTGTTGGAGTGGGGGCGGATGGCCTCCTACCTGGAGCAATCCACCCGCTACATTGCCTACGACAGCCGGGTGGAGGGCCGCTATCGCTACTACCGGGACCCGGAGATTCTGGCCTCCCCGCTTGGTACCCGATATGTGGGAGATCTGGACCGGATCTTTGATACCTACGCCGATCTGGCGGTCAAGATCGAAAAGCACGTAAAGTTGGTCACACCGAAGAACAGTGGCGACAGTGATTTCGTCTACCGGACAGCGGTCAAGGCCAAGCCATTGGACGCCGTCCGAGGGATCCTGCCGTCGGCCGCCCAATCAAACGTCGGCATGTACGGCAGCGGTCAGGCCTATGAACAAATGCTTCTGCGCATGCGAGCTCACCCCCTGCCTGAGGCCCGGGCCTATGCCGACATGATTCTTCGGGAACTCCGCAAGGTGATCCCGTCCTTTGTACGCCGGGTCGACGTGCAGAGCAGGGGAGGGGTCTGGAGTCATTACCTCAGCGACACTCGCGAGGGTATGGAATCGCTGGCCGAGGAGCTTCTTGAGCCATCCTCGACGCCAGAGAACGAGGCCAAGGTCGAACTCATCGATTTTGATCCCGATGCCGAGGTAAAACTCGTTTCGTCCATGCTGTACCCCTATTCTCACCTCTCCGAACGTGCCATTGATGAGCAGGTCCGGATGATGTCGGTGGAGGAACGGTTGCAGGTCTTTCGGGCCTACAACGGAGATCGTCAGAACCGCCGTCATCGCCCCGGACGGGCTATGGAACGTTCCTTCTACCGCTTTGACATCCTGACCGACTACGGAGCCTTCCGTGACCTGCAGCGTCATCGTACGATGACCATGGAATGGCAACAGCTGAGTCCTCACCATGGGTTCACTCGGTCAGAGCTTATTGACGAGGCGGGGCTGATCGGGGTCTTTGACGAGGCGATGGAACGTTCGGCCGGCTTGTATGAGGCCCTGGAGGGCGCCTTTGACTCCCAGGCTTCCTACGCAGTATCGCTGGCATACCGTGTGCGCTTCAACTGCAACTTGAATGCCCGTGCCGCCATGCATATGTTCGAACTCCGCAGCTCGCCCCAGGGCCATCCCGCCTATCGCAAGGTGGTTCAGGAGATGCACCGCCATGTGGCGGAAACCGCCGGTCATCGGGCTATCGCCGAGATGATGAGCTTTGTGAACCACTCGTCCGAGGCGGATCTGGAGCGATTGGACTCCGAACGTCGAGCGGAGTCTCGCCGAGCGAAGGTAAACAAGATCTAGCTCAGGTGTGGTGTCGCCAGCAGCAGAGTAGGCCGTTCGGCTCATCTCTGTCCGCCCGCTGCCGATCAATGAGGCATGGTACGCATACGAAATGGGATGCTCGGTGGGGCTCTGGCCCTGATAGCCGCACTCGGGTTTGTTAGCCCCGCGGCAGCCAACGAGAGTTACACGGTTCGTCGCGGTGACACCCTCTCCCACATCGCGGTGCGCAAGGGGACCACGGTGGCCGAGCTTGTTCGAGCCAATGGATTGTCGAACCCGGACAGGATCCGGGTCGGGCAAGTCCTGTTCATTGATGCGGCTTCAGATTCGTCTGGTCCAGAGAAGGGATCGACCGAGGGAATTGCTTCGTCTGCGGCCGGACAGATCTACCAAGTCCGTTCCGGGGACACCCTGAGTGAGATCGCCGAACGCTGGCAGGTCTCAACCCGTGCCCTAATGGAACTCAACGAAATTACCAGCCCGCGAAGCCTTCAAGCTGGTGCCACCCTGCGTATCCCGGGCGGTAAGGGTCCAGGCTCAGCGGCTTCTTCCAGATCCATAAGTGCCGCTGATCCGGCCTCGGGTTCAGAAGTTGGGCCGACCCGGCCAGCGGCACACTCTTACCCGATGATGCCGGGTTCGCTGCTGGCAGATCCTGGACGCATGGCCTTGGTCGGAACGTTTGAGCACTGGGCGGGCGCCAACGGGATTCCCGTTGACTTGCTCATGGCCGTGGCTTGGAACGAATCCGGATGGCAACAAGACTCGCTTTCCCACAAGGGAGCGGTTGGTGTTGGCCAGTTGATGCCAGACACCAGCGAGTGGATTGCCAGCGACCTCATCGGTCACCCAGGGCTCAATCCGTACTCCAGCGAGGACAATATCCGGATGAGTGCCCGGTACTTGGACTGGCTTCTGGAGACCTTTGACTCCGAAGAGTTGGCGATCGCCGCCTACTACCAAGGCCAGGGCGCGGTCAAGAAGGGCGTCATCTATGCCGATACCGAGACCTACGTCGCCAATGTGTTGGCCCTGCGAGCAAACTTTCGCTCCGCTTAGGGGGCGAGCGAACAGTCTGTGGTGAGAGATTTGGACAAAGAGAGCGCAGAGGGCGTTGGAGTGTGTAGAGTCCGCCTCGATCTGCCTGTACCACCTGAGGTCGCCCAAAATGAGTGATGACGTAAACGAACCTGACGACACCGATGTCGAAGAGGACCTCGAGTCCGCGGTTGGCCCCGACGAAGGGGAACAGTTCGACGATGACGGACTCGATCCGGAATTTGACGGCTCTGACACTGTGGCCTTTGGCGATGATGAGAAGGAGGGCGACGATGAGAAGGAGGGCGAAGATGACGAGGCGAGCCGTCCGGTCGCCCGCAAGGTTGATGATGACGATGATGATGAGGAAGAAGAAGAAGACGTCGAGGCCGATCTCGAGGAGATTCTTCGAGGTCGTCTAGCCACCGAAGAGGACGACGAGGACGAAGATGCCCCGGTTGATCAGGGCATCAAACCAGGAGCAGTCAACATCCGCAAATCAGATGAGTTCGTTTGTGGAATCTGTTTCATGGTGGTCGCCGAGAAGCAAACCAAGCTTCCATGCCCAATGGGAGACGGACTCGAACCGCATCAACCCTTGGATATGTAGCAATGACCGAAACCGGTTTACCGTCGAACAGTCCTGGTAGTAGCCCGGATCCCAAGAGCCCGATTGAGCAACTGGTTGAGCTTCTGGTCTATGCCCCGGTTGGACTGGTTTATGAGTACCCCGACGTTCTTCCTCAACTCATCAAACGGGGCAAGAGTCAAGTACAACTGGCCAAAGTACTGGGTCAGATGGCTTCCCAACAGGGTAAGGCGGGTGGCGAGGCCAAGATGCAGGAGGAGTCCTCCGGCCTGGATGATGCTTTGAACGAAGCGATCGGACAGGTGGCATCGATTCTGGCCAAGGGGATCACCGAATTCAGCCAGATCGTTGGCTTGGCCCCGACGACGTCAACTCCGCCGGTTGATCCTCCCCTGAATCAGTCCACAGGGCCCCGGCGAGCCCCTGAGAGCAACTCCGAAGCTGGCAAGGTGCCAAGGGTGCCGATCGCAGGCTACGACGCGCTCAAGGCGCGTGAGATCGTGCCTATGCTTGAGGATCTGACGCCCGCTCAACGAGTTGGGGTGCGTCGCTACGAAGAGGCGACGCGGGGACGCAAAACCGTGCTCGGCAAACTGGACAAGTTGGAGCGCTAATGCAGTCGGCCCGGGCGGCGGTTCCGGAAGACCTAGAAGTCATCCTGGGGCTGGTCTCCGAGGTTCGATCCGAGAAGCACGATGACCGTGGAGCCGATATCCTGTTTCGGCGTGAGGGATTTGCCGCCGCCGATGTGCAGAACATCCGTAGCGCCTTAGTAGATGGCCATCAGAGAGCCGTCGTTGGTGAGTTCGAGGGCGTCGTTCTTGGCTACGGTCTTGCCACCATGGAGGTCCTCCCTGACGGCGCCAAGCTTGGTCGTCTGGAGGCTCTCTACGTCACCCAAGCCGCCCGCGGCGTCGGGATCGGCGAGTCCATGATGCTGATCCTCATGGACTCACTTCGCCAAGATGGCTGCTTTGCCATCGACTCACACGCACTACCCGGTGATAGGGCAACGAAAAACTTCTTTGAAGGGTTTGGGTTGAAGGCTCGCCTGCTGACTGTGAGCAAACCCCTGTAGTCGACTAGGCCTCCGGGGTGTCTTGACCGGTGGTTTCAATCACCGGAGTTTCCTCGCCGGTGGTTTGGATGACGGGGGTTTCTTCGCCGGTGGTTTCAATCACCGGAGTTTCCGGAGTCTTGGCATCATCGTGCTTGGCAACGGGTGGGCTGTCCGACGTGTCCTCGGTGGGGGCAGTATCGGTCTGCTTTTCTTCGGTAGGCCTCTTATCGGGAGCGGTGTCGGCCGGCTTGGTGTCCTTCTTAGGCACCACCTGGTCTGGGGCCGGAATCTTGGCGGATCTGCCGGACTTCTTGGGCTTGCGAGTAGTTCTCCGCCGCTTGTTGGCCTTGGCGGCCTCGGCCGGATCGATGCCAAAGTGGGCGGAGATAATAGGAACCCGGTCGGCGACGCGCCTTACCGCTCCCAATAGCTTTTCGTCGGGCTCCGCCGGATATCCGGCTGGCGTGACTGCGCTACGAATTGGTGAGAAGGCCACAGCATCAAGGACCGTGGCCCAGCGATCCTGGGTTATCTCTCCACCGAGTGAGGCAGAGGCGGAAGCGGCCAACTTTTCTGCAACCTCAGGAGGCAGTGGAGCTCCGGCCTTCACCGGCCGGCTGCTGAGGCGGAGAGCTCGGACGATCCGGCCGTCGTTGAGGGCCTCACTGATATCGGACAACCATTGCTTGTGGTCCTTATCAATCCGCTCGGCAAGCCCGGTCTTGAGTTGTTCGGCCAGGGCGCGAGTTTCCTTATCGCGTGCAGCCGCATCGGAGGCAACAACGACCGAGCGTAGGTCTCGCAGATCAAGTTCGTCCAGAATCGCCAGAGCAGAATCGGCCCGATCTCGCCACTCGGCGGTACGGAGCTTGGGAACCAAGGGGTCAGCGATGGACAGAACAGTCTCGACCGGGATTTCCGGCTTTCCCTCGGCCTTGGCCTCGGCATTCTGCTTTTCGATGGCGGCGCGGACTGCGGGGATGCCGCCTCGTAACACCTGTTCTGCGATGGGCTGATGCTCAAGAGCGACTTCGGCTAAAACGGCGTCACGATGGGTGCGACGCGGACGAAGCCGCTTCGGCTTTGGGCGAAGTTCGGCTGCGGTCTGTTTCTGGGTACGAGAGCCGCCACGCCCACCGTCACGCCCACCGTCACGCCCGCCGCGCCCACCGTCACGGCGTCCACCACCACGGCGTCCACCATCGCGTCCGCCCCTCGAGCGAGTGGCGCGTACCTCGGTAACCAATTCATCGTCGCGATATTGACGAGATTTCATCTCCAAGACGTTGGCCAGTCGGCCACGCCTCTCCTTGGGAGCGATGACCCGGGTTACCTCAATGCCGTCGAGTAGGAAGTCGGCCTCGATCTTGCAGATGTCTCCAACCTTGGCGCCCTCATAGAGCAGGGAGTCCTCAAGGGTTCCCTTGGGCTGGCGGGCGCCAACGGCGCGCCAGGTCCATGTTCCGTCGTCTCGTGAACTGGTCAGTTCAACATCAATACGGGTAGCCATATCTAACACCTGTGTTTCTTTGGTGGAGCGACGGAAAGGGTGCCCGCGAAACGGACCTGAATCCAACCCTCAACCCCAGATAGCAGTTGAAACCCCGTACGATTTTTGGACGGCTTGTCCAGGAGGGCCGTTCAGTCGGGCAGGATCTGTTGTAGGGCTCGGTATGCGTCGTTGGAACGAGCGGCGGCGCGGACCTCGCGAGCCGACGCGTCGACGTAGCGTTGGGTAGTAGCCAGAGACTCATGGCCAAGTAACTTCTGCAGCTCGGTTCCCGTTGCCCCGTTGCGGGCCAGGCTGGTAGCGAAGGTGTGGCGAAGGGCGTGGACCAGGGCTCCGCTCGGAACTCGGCTGCGGATGCCAGCCTCTCGATAGAGACACTCAACCAGGTATTGAAGGGCCCCTCGTTTCATGGCGGAGCCCGAGTTGGTAACGAAAAGTGGGTCAGAGCCAGAGATTCGTCCGGGGAACCGCCTCAGTCGAGTCTCGATGTAGGCGTTTATGACCCCCTCTACCTCGGGTTCGATTGGCACCGTACGTTCCTTGTTGCCCTTGCCGCGAATTCCGAGCACCCGATCGCCGCTGGGACCATCGATGGATCGGATCTGGAGGTCCAAGAGTTCGGTGAGGCGAAGCCCACCGGTGACGAGGGTGACAATGATTGCGAGGTCTCTCTCTGGCCAGGGATTGCGCGCCCCCTGGCGCCCCCTAGCGGCCACCTGAAGCAGGAGGGTAATACTGTCGTCACCGCTGATGGCCTTGGGTCTGCTTTTGGGAACCCGCGGCTTCTCAATGGCTGCCATTGGGTTGCCCGGAATGATCTGGTCGGCTACCAGAAAAGTAAAGAGCTGATTCCAGGTCGACCAGGTCCGAGAGACGGTGGCGGCCGACTGGTGGGCGATGCCAGCAAACGCTTGCCTCAGGGTACGGACATCCAGCTGCTCAACCGTAATTTCTTCGGGTGGCAGATCGAGTATCCCCACCAGTTGTTCCTGAATAGCCCGCAGATCCCGGCGGTAGGCGGCCAAGGTGTGTTCCGAGTGCTTTTTGGGGCGTCGAGCAAGAAAGAACTCCTCAACGGCTGTGAGCAGCGTTGTTCCCATGGGCACAACGCTAGGGAGGACGGCCGGTAGGTGCAACAACCAACCAGTTGCTCCCGTGACCAGTGACAACCTCGATGTTTGGAGCGTGGCGAGAAACTCGGTTAGTGAGGAGCTCTGCGACGAACGGCGTGGGCCGTATGGCTCATCTTTTGGTCGAAGCGGCCGAATAGTACGGATAGAACCATTGATGTCCCTGTGTCACGGTGTGCGGAGGGGGAGTGTGATGTCTCACACGCCCGAAGTATTAAGAGAACGCAGGATCGAAACGAGGAGTGCCCTCATGCCTAGCGTTACCTGCCCGTGTTGTGGAATGTCCGCCAGTCGGAACGACCATCGTCAGCTGATCCCGGTAGGGACAGCAAAAAGCGACGTTCGTAGCTGCCGAAACTGCGGCGAGAAGATGGATCTGAGTGAGCACGAGCCCCGCTTGTTGGCGAGCTAGCGCGTTGGCCGGCTAGATAGTCGGGCTGGCAGAAGCCGTCTGTGCAGCGGGAGCCATCTGTGCGACCGGAGACGTCTGAGTCAGAGCCGACTCGGTGACGGACATCGGCGGCGTGTAAGGGTCGTGCTCAGCTGGCAAGCCCTCGAGTGAGACTTGTTCTGGGTCCACGGGTGGGCCATCTTGGACAAAGAAGTAGACCCGAGCCACTCGGTCGATCATGTAGCGATCAAGTCGGCGCGCACGATTCTCATAGATGGCAATTCCCGTCATCAGATCCAAGAAGTCGACAGCGATGTAGGGACGCAGTTCGCCAATGTGTTCGATGGCGATGGAGCGAAGGTATTCAGCGGCTTCGGCGGTGACTTCGATGCCCTTTGCCTGGGCCACGCGAACGAGAACCCAGTTAAACGCATTGGCGGTAATCGGCCCTACATAGACCTTGTTGCGAAGGCGCCGCAGGAAGGCGTCATCACCGAGGTCAGAAGGATCCAGGTTGGTGGAAGCGACGAACTTCAACTCGAAGGGAACCGTGAACTTGGTCCCGCTGGCCAGCTTGAGGAAGTCGATATCGCGCGACAAGGGCACGATCCAGCGGTTCAAGAGCTCACCGGGACTTATCTGCTGACGCCCGAAGTCATCAACAACAAGAATACCGTTGTTGGCCTGCATCTGGATCGGGGCATTGTAGGTGCCGCTGGTTGGATCGAAGTCCAACTCCAGCATGCTCATGGTCAGCTCACCGCCAACAATGACGATCGGTCTATCACACAATACCCATCGGGGGTCCAGGTCAGTCGGCTGCTCTGGGGCGGGCTGGTGTACCGCCTGGTCGTAAACGGAGATGATCTGACCGTCTACCTCAACCGCTCTGGGGACTAGGACGCGGTCGTCGTAGATACGGATCATACGTTCGGCCAGGCTGGTCTTCCCGGTACCAGGAGGGCCGTACAAGAAGATGGCCCCATCGCTCAGAAAGGCAGGACCAAGTTGATCTACCAGATCGTCTTCCAGGACCAGGTCACCGAACGCGGCTCGTATGGAGTCACGGTTGATATTCATCTCGGTCTTCTGATCCCACACCCTGGCGGTGTAGTCAGCCAGGGACACAGGAGCGACTCCAGAATAGGTCGACTGGCCCATGCGGCCTATCGCCATGGTCGTACCTTGCTCGGTCAGGCCAATTCGATAGTCACGACCCTCCATGCCGTGGTACTCAAGCAGTAGGCGGGTTCGAAGGTCTTCTGCCAGTTCTCGACCAATGGACATTCGGATGCCGAGGGCGGTCGAGACGTCATGGATAGTGGAGGTTCTCTCGAGGTAGAGGCGCCGGATGAAGAGGTCTTCAACCATGGCAACAGGGATACTGAGTTCCTCGATCTTTGCTGGTGGTCGTGGAATCAGGGCCGGGAGGCCCTTTGTTGCCGGTTGTGACATGAAGACTCCATCGGCAGACAGATCTCGGTGCTGAACAAAAAGGCGGAGAGATATCGAGAACTTTCCTGTCCCGCCATTTGGCAGGAGCGAGCGTTCAAGGAATCTTCTCAGCAGGATTGGGCCACTCGCTCAAGGCCGACCTCGGTCTGCCGAAGGGGGTAGTCAGAGGCCCCAACCATGCACAACTATTGCCGCACGACTATTGCTGCCCCGAGAAGAAGGTTTAGGAAATGACTGACTCCACGACACGGATCAAGGCATCTGAGGCGACCTCAGCCGAGGTCCGGCCCAGCCCGAGGGGCCAGCTACGCCTGGTACCGATCGATGGAAGCGTGGATCGCACTCCGGTCGCTCTCGAGATTGATCTCGATCGGGAGGACGGCGTGCTTGTTCTTGGAGACCTTCGTTGCGCGGCTGAGACTCAGCATGAACTCGGCAACTTCGAGGCTGCTCATCGCCTCTGGGCTGTTGTTGGAGAGGCCGCAGGACGGATCGGTCATGATGCCCTTGTTGCTCGTTCGATCGCCATGGGCGACGGCGCGCTGGCTGAGTTGCGGATGTCGTCCACCATGCCTAGGTCAGGGTCGGGCCGCAACGCATCGGGAGGGCGTCGGGGCGTCAGCTATGACTATGTGTCCTTGGCCGCCGACCGTACCGGAGGGCTTACTCTTCGGGAAACCGCCGCTAAATGGGGATGCTCCCAGGGGACGGTCTCGCGAGCCGTTAGCTACGTAGCCATTGGCAAGGAACTGGTGGCCGCCTCGCCCGAACTGGCGGGCAAGATTCACTCTGGCGCCTCGGTGAATGACCTTGCGGCCTCCTATGAGATCGAGACCAAGGTAATGCGCTGGATCGTCAGTGACTATTGGGACCGGCGCACCTAGCGGTCTATTCGAGGCCTATCCCCGATTGTCTCAGAGAATCTGGTGGGGTACGCCCGATCATATGGCTGAGGACAAAGAGTAGTCCGGCAGCCATGGTTCCCCCAAGGTGGGAGCCGAAGAAGCCGCTCCAGCCAAGTCCCAGAAGGAAGAGTCCTGGGAACAACAAAAGCATCGGTGCATCACCGGCCAGAGCGGTGATCACGGTCGACAAGACCAGGATGGCGGCCCCCTGCATGATGGTCCGGACTCTTCCGAACCGATCGCTGGCCCATCCCGCAATGGGTGCGAACATGAACATTCCGGCGGTGTGAACTGAAATGATCCAGCCCACAATTTCGTCCGCGTGAGCGTGCAGGCTCATGTGCCGAGGCGTCATCACCATCACCATCACCATCACCAGCTGAGCGGTAATCATCCCAACAAGAGCAAGGGACGCAAGTCGATTGGCACCAACTATGGCCAGGGATTCCCGCATAGTGGAACGGGGCAGACCCTCGGAGGTTCGATGCTGGAGGCCTCCTGATGCGACCAGCGGATCGGGTCGCAATGCCACCTGGATGACCAGAGCGGCAATTGTCATACAAAGGGCGGCGGCAACGTAGGGGCCGATGGGGGTTTCGTTGCTGAATGACTTTGCGATGCGGTTAGCCGGGCCAACAAGTAACGGACCTCCCACTGCCCCAATGGTGGAAGCAAAGACGATGAGCGAGATTGCCTTCGCCCTATTTGAGAGCTCAGCCAGGTCAGCGGCGGCGTAGCGGGCCAGATTGGCAGAACCTTGCCCTACTCCAAACAGCATCAAACCACCGAGGAACGGAAGCAAAGACCCAGATTGAACTCCAACTGCGGTCAAGATCAGGCCGAAGATCGCCACGACAAAGCCCAGAACCAGACCCGGTCGGCGGCCCCTGCTGGACATGTAGGTGCTCAGAGCCCTCGAACTCAGTGCGGTTCCAAGAGTGGTAAGTGCAGCGGGAAGACCAGCAAACCCTTGATTGTCCAGCATTTCCAGAACTGCGAGCGAACCAACCGTGAAGGTCAAGGTGTTGGCTGCTCGTGCCCCGATTGTTCCCAGGAAGAGTACGACCAGAGTCCGGGTTTGTAAGGCAGCTCTCTCCGGAGCATTCAGGGTCACGGCAAAGAGTGTGCCGGGAAAGCGGCCGAGATGAGGAATGTCCCACTCATAGTGGGTTCCAACCAGTCGAAACTGGGGGTCACTTCGACTATTTCCTCTGATGACAGGTAGCAGCGAAATCGTGGCCATTGACAGTACTCAATTGAAACTTCCGACTCTCGGTGAACTATTGGTTGATCCGGACAAGCTTCCTTCGCCTCCCGTAGTGGCCCTAGAGATCCTGCGAAAGCTGGCCGACGAAGACAATCTCAATATGCGGGATTTGTCGGAGCTGGTGAGTCGCGATGTCCGTCTAACCACGGCCATCATCCGCAACGCCAACTCGGCTGCAACCGGCGGGAGTCGCAAGGTAACCAGCATCGATCTGGCCCTTTCCATGCTCGGAGCCCGAGGCCTACGCCTTCTCGTCATCTCCACCTCGATGTCAACCCTCATGCCCAGCAATCCGGAGTGCTTGGACTTCATGACCACGGCCCGGCAGCGGACCCTGATTTGCGCCACTCTGTCGCGAGTGTTCGCCGAAGAGATCAATCCCGCGGTAGCCGATGAGGCCTTCCTGGTTGGCCTGCTGGGGTCGCTGGGTCACCTGGTTCTGCACGCCGCTGCATCCGAAGTTCACTTGGCCCTGATGAGCGAGGGCGGTGGCTGGCCTGTTGCTCCCGACGAGTATGCCCTGCTGGGTTTCAGCAGTGACGAGGTAACGGGTGCACTCTTGGCCAGCTGGGGCATGCCGGAGATACTGTCAGAGGCTGTCGCCCTCCGAGATGCCCTTCACTCCAAAGTTGAACCAGAGTATGCCGACGAAGACTTGGTCATAGCGTTGCGTCTTGGGCTCATGGCGGAGAAGGTCCTATGCGGGTCCGATTCTGGCCAGGCCCTTTTCGCCTTGCTCGATGAGGCTCGTGGAGTGCTCGGGCTTGATCTCGTCACCCTGTCTGACATTCTGGTTGACGCCGAACCGATGGTGGCCCAGGTGGCAGCATCGGTCGAGTTTGACACACCGGAAGGAACGCACGCCGAGTTGCTCCGGCAGGCCACCGAGGCTATGCAGGAGCTCCCAGAAGTCGATTCCGCTGAGTAGGGACCGATTGGGTTCGTGTTGGCCATGAGCGTCTCTGGAATCCCCGCCGGTCTCGGCTTGGTATTTGCCCTGGTGGCCATGGTTGCGGTCTTTCTGGCCGGGGTGTTGTTTATGGTCAAGAGGAGGGTTGAGGCGAGGCTTCGATCCAACCAGGAAATGCTCCGGGCTGCCTTTGACGAGTCGCCCATAGGTATGGCCGAATTGGACCCTGAAGGTGCCGTAGTGCGGTACAACAATGCCCTTGGTGTGTTGCTGCAGGCGACCGAGGAGGAGATCGTTGGCAGCCGCTACGTGGACCTGGTCGAGGGAGTCATCGGTAGCGAGGCTGGAGATAGCGGAACTGAATCTCCGGGCGGTGCCAGTATCCAAACCTCGCTGGCTATCGAGCCCAAGAGGAGCTCCGACACAGAGGGCCTCGAGCCGCGACGTCCTGTTCGATTTCGATCGTTGGGTGGGGGCCGGGTCACCTATCAGCTTGGGAACGGAATCGAGATATGGGTAGAGGAAAGCTGTTCGGAGTTCGAGGCTGCGGATGGGTCGATTCACCGACTTGTTCAAGCCGTTGACGTCAGCGAGGAAAGAAAAAGCCGCGATGAGCTTCAGAGGCGGGTCCTGCACGATGGGCTCACCCATCTGCCGAATCGCACCCTTCTGGGCGATCGGATTGTTCAGGCCCTGATCCGTGGTCAGCGCTTCGGCACCGTCACCGCCGTGGTATTTCTTGACATCGACTATTTCAAGGCAGTGAACGACAGCCTTGGGCACAGCGCCGGTGACCTCCTTCTTCGTGAAGTCGCCAAACGTCTTCGCTCCAGCTCGCGTACCGCAGATACCATTGCGCGCTTCGGTGGTGACGAGTTCGTCATGCTGTGTGAGGGGCTCACCTCCAGCAACGACGCGCTCGGTTTGGCCGAGCGGCTGCGCCAGATTATGGCCGCCCCAATCCAGATAGGCGAGCGTTCCGTGAGCGTGACTCTCTCCATCGGAGTGGCGGTCGCCAGTAAAGCGGACAACCCGGAAGCTTTACTTCGCGATGCGGACCTGGCCATGTATCAGGCCAAGGAAGAGGGCCGCAATCGTGTGGTGCTCTACGAACGGGAAATGCGTGACCTTCTGGTTGATCGTCTCGAACTGGAAGATGACCTTCGCCGGGCCATTGCCGGAGGCGGACTCCGGCTTCACTATCAGCCGGTTCTCGATCTGAAGACAAATGAAATCGTGGGCTACGAGTCGCTGGTTCGCTGGCTACATCCGATGCGGGGTCTACTCAGCCCGCCGGACTTCTTTGAGGCGGCAGAACGTCTGGACCTGCTTGCCGATATCGATGCCTGGACCCTGGAAGCGGCTTCCAGTCAGCTTGCCGATTGGCTGCGGTGCAAACAGGTTCCGGCCACCTGTGTTGTCAATGTGAATGCTTCTGCTTCAAACTTCATTGACGCCGGCTATCCGGCGCTGGTTATGGAAACCCTGGCCCGTACCGGTCTTTCTCCTGATCACTTGGTGATCGAACTGGGAGAGGACGCCGTATTGTCCAATACCGATCGAGCAGCCAAGATCATCGGAGAGCTGCGATCTATCGGTGTTCGAGTTGCCATCGACGGTTTTGGGGCTGGCTACTCATCCTTCTCCCAACTGGCGTCTCTGCGGTTCGACATTCTAAAGATTGATCGGTCCTTCACCCAACGGGTGCAACAGAGCTCTGGGGCCCAGGTTGTCTCGGCCCTTGTCCAGATGGCCCAAGCATTGGGTCTGCGAACGGTGGCCGAAGGAGTTGAGTCCGACGCTGATCTGGCGGTTCTACGACAGTTTGGTTCGGACATGGCCCAGGGCTATGTGGTTGCTCAGCCCATGCCAGCGATTGAGGTACTGGACGTGGTCAAGAAGTTGGAGGGAGCCTGGAGTGCTGTGGGGACGGAGCGGTACTGAGTAACCGCGTGTGGCCGAAGTTACGGGGTGTCGTTGGGGTAGCGGCGGCAGCCGTGAAGCAAGGTGAAACCACCTACTCCAAAGCCTTGTGGTTGGCAACCACTCAGAGTAGTGTTCTCCGGTGGAAATGATCAGGCGTAGGCGATACCGCATCCTCAAGAAGAAGGCCAAGGGCGATGGTAACGGCCATCGGTCCAAGGGAGCAAGACTCGTCTTGGCCCTAGCGACGGTGGCGGCCATCCTCGTTCCAAGCGTGGCGGCGCAGGCCGATGATCGAACCGTGGTCTACCTGACCTTTGACGATGGCCCCTCCTATGACAACGGTACGGCCGAAGTGCTTGAGGTACTTGCCAGGTACGACATCAAGGCGACCTTTTTCATGGTTGGAAGGAACGTCTCCCAAGATCCTGCCCAAGCCCAAGCGGTAGCGGCAGCTGGACACGCCATTGGAAACCACACCTGGGACCACTCCAACCTTACCGATCCCCAGTTCAGCGCCAGCGATATCCAGGATCAGCTTGCAAGTACTCAGGCAGTGATTACTGATCTCGGGATCCCCGCACCGATCTGTTATCGCCCAACTTTTGGAGCAACCAATCCGCAAATCCAGCAGATCATGGCCGATATGGGTATGGAGGAAGTGCTCTGGACGCTCGACACCAGGGACTGGGAACGCCAGGGAACCGAACCGATCATTAACAAGCTGGAACTGATTACTGACCACGACAACGTTTTGATGCACGACGGCCACTACAACGGTGCCGAGACGGCCTTGGCCTTGGATGAGTTCCTAGAAGCTCACGGCACCGAATACGACTTCCGGATACTTCCAGAGTGCGGCGACTCGACCCCTGGTCCAATCATCACCACCACGACCACGCCGGTCACCCCAACCACTCAGCCTGGCGGGAATCTGATCGATACCGAGCATTGTCGTTACGGGCCCGAGCCCGGTTTCTTCGATGTTACGGATGCCAAAGCTGGATCCGTCTACCGCCTGTACTGCTCCTACTTTGGTCGGATGCCTGATCAAGGCGGATTTGACTACTGGAACTCGGTCTTGGACAACACGTCTTCGCTCACCGAGATCTCCGCCTTCTTCCTGCAGAGCCGGGAGTTTCAGATTACCTATGGTGATCTATCCGACCAGGACTATGTGAACCTGATCTATCAGAACGTGCTTGGTAGGGCACCGGACTCTGCCGGGGCGACCTACTGGACCAACAAGCTTTCACAGGAGAATCTGGGTCGCGAGATCGTATTGCTTCTCTTCAGCGAGTCTCCAGAACTCAAGAATCTCAGTGGAACGGCCTAGCTTACAGCCGTAGCGAGCAGCCGAGAAGCTGCCGATTTGGGCTAGCGACCCGAATCCTGAGCATCAAAGGAGATTTTGCCGGTCTCGGGCAGGATGAGGCACTGAACTTCATGGTCGCCCTCAGCCCAGCCTGCTGCCAGGGGAGTGAGGCCGGAAAAATAGAGGGTGGACTCCTCATAAGGGGTACCAACGAATCCTTCGAAGCGAGCCAGGCAGCCCTTCTCGGCCTCGCTATTGACGACGCTGTCGCCGGGGAAGCTGCTGTAGCCCGTGATCTCGAAGGCGTCAAAGGCCTGAGCATCGTGAGGGGTACTACACGGAACACCTTCCACCGAGGCGATCTCGGTCTCTTCCGGCAGTTGTATGCAGTCACCAAACTGGATCGAGAAGGCACCGACGCCCCCGGATTCAACAATCTCCCCATCGTCGTTGCGGGTGGTGTCATCACCGAAAGCCCCGACTCCACCAAAAATGGCTATTCCCGCTACGGCGGCGCCGCCAACTAGTCGTCGAATCACGTTATTCTCCTCGAATCGGACCCAAGAGGTGGGCCTTTCATGTAGGAGATGACTTCGACCCGATTTGACCATGGCTTGAGGGAATCTCGCGGGAGGTCGGCGGGGGGATGTCCCGTATTCTGTTGAAGTAGCCGTCAAGTGGTGGCCAAGGATCAGGCAGCTTCCTGACTCTTCACATCATAATCTGGGGGTATGACACCAAGGATCTGGCGGCCGATAGCAGCCTGCAAATCCGGGAGTTGACGGTGGCCTTTCACCCGGTTGAAACTCTTCTCCGCTTCGAGAAGACCAGCAGCGATCCAACGTTTACGCATCTCACCATCCCGC
>JAUTBV010100143.1:0-16088 GCA_032361325.1 Lepetodrilus fucensis | reverse complement strand
TGTTCTCATAAGCATACTAATTAAAGCCGTACATACAACAATCCACGCTTCAAATGACGTATCACACGCCGCCGTGAATCAATTGTGACAAATAATTTTCTCTGCCGATCAATATTTTGAAAATTGCGCTCATATTTGAACCCGGTACGCGATTACCTAAGGTGGCATCAATTGTTAAACATCTATCATGGACAAGTTGTCTCACTCGTGTTGCATACAGACTTTGTAATCCTGCCTCGCAAGCTAAGTAAACATCAACAATCCACGAAAGGAGATGATTCATCGACAAAATATCATCTTAGAAAAGTAAACTATTCGGCTTCTGGTCATGACGTACTGGCACCACGTCTGAATATTTTTAATAAATAGAGATTTTCTTCAGAAGAACAGCTTTAACGTGACAAGATAATTTTTGCAAGCATAGTGTAATTAATTGTTTTCTTTATAAATATTTGTTTCTACATAATATTACTAACTAGATCATTTTATTAAAACATAAATACAAAATAGTATGATGTTGTATCACCAATGACAACAGGGTTCTGTTCTAAACATGTAGCAGCAGTACCTTGTTCTAAATACAGACGGACCCACATTTTGTTTCTGCTGACCACAAACTATTATGGGACACTGGGAGGGAATTCGCACATAAAACTGACGTCAGTTTCACTTCACGATTCAGAATACCACTCACCAATTCAGATGATAAATATAATTAATTAGTAAAGAAATCTGAAAATATTTATATGTATTACATAAATGCAGTGAAATACCATGCTGCGCCACTCGTGGACATTTCGACACCCCACTCCACTCGATGAAATAAACATGGTATTTGCACGATGGTCTTACTCTCCATGTTGAAGGCAGTCAGGTATGCCTCAAAGAGCAGTTTCTGTGTAACCCATCATGTTAAGCTAACAGTAAAGAAACATACCCATAGCATATCCGTTACAGCCGCTGTGACTGCAGATGCACCACACCTCTAGGTAGTAGGGGTAGCAGCCATCCTCTGGTAGGGGGTCGGGCAGGAATGGTTGGTTGTCCGAGCAACCTCGGTAGATCACTGCAACGTTACGCAGAGCATGGTCACATACACCCTCAAAAACCCAGGCCCTTATGACTACACTAACATCCCGTCAAATAATTTGACGGAGGTTAGTGTAGTCATAATGGCTGGGTTTTCGAGGATGGGTCACATATAGTAGAAGTACTACTACTAGTAGTATAGTAGTAATAGTAGTAGTGTAGTAGTAGTAGTGGTGGTTGTAGTAGTAGAGTAGTAGTGGTAGTAGTAGTAGTGGTAGTAGTAGTAGTAGTAGTGGGTGTAGTAGTAGTAGTAGTAGTAGTAGTAGTAGTAGTGGTAGTGGTAGTAGTGTAGTAGTAGTAGTAGTAGTGGTTGTAGTAATAGTAGTAGTAGTAGTAGTAGTGGTAGTAGTAGTAGTAGTAGTAGTAGTAGTAGTAGTAGTAGTAATAGTAGTAGTAGTAGTAGTAGTATATTTGGAGTTAAGAAGGTGCATACGAATATTTTGATCTTGTAACCTGAAATTTTATAAGATACTTTCGGACCATAACAGTTAAATTGACAGGTATGCACAATCCCATCCTCGCACGCAAAGCCTAGAGTATTTTATTCCACTTCACTTCAAGTGGAATGAAGTGAAGTGGAATAAAGTACCCATTATTACTGCATGGTCGTGAATGGTGACCTCGCATAATTAGGGTGCGAGGGTGCGATGGTGCGATGGTGAGAGGGTGACACCTTCCTTGTGTGTATGATTTTACTTTAGACATGTGAAACGTGTTATAACTGATATCAAATGCTATGTTGTTATACCAATCCTATAGTGTTATTAGTAAACTTACAGTTCTGGTTCTGGTCGTCGGTCCGTGTGTAACAACTTCCGGTGCAGTTGATTTTCCAGGCCCATTGCCCGACACTTGCGTTCTTAGGGCAATGATTCTGGTAAACACCCTTCACGATGTTGTAGCACTCATAGCACACGATTTGTCCTTCCGCGGCGTTAAAATCTGGAGGAAAATAAATCCAATAATGAACCTCAGAACAAATGGCGATAGATACCCACAGGAACATGGAGGGCATGTTAATCCTCATCCTCGAAAACACAGGCCATTATGACTACACTAACCTCCGTCAAATAACGGCTGTTAGTATAGTCATAATGACCTGTGTTTTCGAGGATGGTTGATCCTATGACATTGACAGAGTTGATATCACAATCCGGTAATAATGACTAGGTAAGAAGGTAATCCACACAGGGATTGTTTGGTATGCTTTGAATTGTCAAAATAGTTTTACGAAATTTTGCCTTGGTTCCACTGGTCACAAAAGATTTAGAAAACGCAGTTATGCTTATGATATTTGTACAATATGTAATGAATGTTACACTTCAGGACAATGCATGTAATAAATGATAACGTGCTCTAAACCTTTGAGAATTATTGTGAACAGGTTCTTAATCTTTAATTGCATTACTTGTATTGGAAGTGTCAGATAAGCAAGTGTGACTACATTTTTATCACCTTATTATATTACGCACGATACATAATCACTGCTATTTGGCATTGTAAAAGCATAATATCACAGGTATGTATGGTTGTTTTGAACTAGTTCTTAGCTACAACTTCAAAATACACTTGACATTTGACATACATAAAATAATGTTTGTACTTGCACCGCTGTTTGGTAGACAGATATCTACTACACGCCCTGTAGTTTACTGATATACAACCTGAATATGGTCGTATTGTTATTTGCTTCATTATGTCAATGCAAGGAGACATAACTCAGTCTTACGACTTTTAAAACATAATACGCACAGGCAACGTTTTCTCGCAATTCCTTCATATTTCAGTTGATGCATCAAAGACAAGATAAATAGCGAAACGTTCCCTATATTCATATAAAACATTACTATTTTGATACCTATTGAGTACCGGAGACTAAGTACATCAGTAAATAACTTTGGGGTGGATAAATCAAGCGTAATTGGTCTCAGATCGAAATTCGTTTGTCCATTATACAGGTCTATCAACTGTGATATTATGCCTTTAAAGTAATCATTAGAAGAAATACAAATTCACATATATTTTTTATATTTAAAGTTAAGTTTGAGCAGTTAATCCTTATACTACCGACTATGTAAAAAGAACAAACGTATGATACTGATATGATTAATTCAACATCGAATGTGAAAATACATTTTAAAATGATATCGTAAATTCGACATTTGGTTGCAAAAAAAAATGTAAATTGACTCATCTTAATGCTCGACCATATTGTTATCTTCGGATAATAATTACTCAAAACGTAGTATTTGTTTCATTCTTTCGGATTGTCATATCTGTCCGCCTACAAGCATAATTTATTCACATTATTGATTTACGAATACTCATGAATATCATTTACAAAGACGAAATATTTCTTTGTGTTCGCATGATGTCAAGTTTGCTGCAAGATTATGCATTGTATGTACATATATTTAGCTTTTCAATAGCGTTTTAAAAATTTGCTATTTAGGAGTTTGCTTTACGGTTATTTGTAATCAAACGAAATTATACGGTTTATCAATGAGACAATTATACACAGTTATACAATTACACAGTGTAATTGAAATCAATTCTTTGAAGTTAGATTTAAATGAAATTTAGTACTTTATACTGATAGCATTGTAACACATAGTCTCTCATGGAGACACCGTAGTCTTATCGGGTTGCCTGCGCACCACAGCGAAGAGTTCTACCAGAGACACAGAAACACTAGTCCGTCCCTATTGCCTTCTAATCATTTATACCTAATACAAAATCGACGGGGAAAAAATCACTACTACCACTGTGGGCTTGAAAGCTTTCGACAGCGTTTTTTCTATCCCTACTCCCTAATGTATATTGACGGAGATCCCCATCAGTGAGCAGAAGGTTAGCCCTCTGTGCACACGTCACTTGGTATTCCCCTCTACCGGGGTCCGGGAATTGGATCCAATAAAAGTTTGGTTACATTCGAAGATGCGGGTTCCTAAAACACTGTACAGAGGGTCATGAGCACGCGCTTGGTATTCTTACAGAATTAGTTTATGTCTCCACTGCTTTGATTACAATATACATCCCAGAAATGTGATTACATTGTGTAATAGTAGTGCTCCTTTTTGGGCGGTTTAACTTTACGTATTAGTGAAACCAAGCGTTTTTAGTCATCGACCTGTCTATCAAGACAATATATTTTTGTTTAGCTATAGGAAAACATTTTAATGGAATTAGTTGATTTTCGTTGGTGCTAGGTTACGCAACAAATCGGTTGAGCGATCAAAGTCTAGCATTTAAATCAATTAGGTGAAAATATCACAACTAAAACTTAATTTACGTGTTCCTTGTTTAGAACTTATGCATTGAAGCGTGACACCATCATGGCTTGTTATCGTTATCAACTATAATACTTATCTTCATTCAATAACAAACCTATTGGCTATCATATAAGATGGCATTGCCAGAATGAATGTAATCTTTAACGTGGAATTACACTGTGTGGCGACACAATTTCAATGACTTCAAGTCGAACAGAAGACTTGAAGTGATTGAAATTATACTGTTCCTATAAAAGTATGCAACCTTGGTGAATATGTTAGCATATTATATGCACTGTCATCTCAATGTATTCACAAAAGCTCGGTTTTAAGCGAATGTCTGTACCCAACGAGATATGCAATACTACTACTACACATAAAATAATAGAAATCATATGTCATCAAATTATCTTTAGCAGTACCAGTTATAGAACTGCTGTCGTCACCTATGGGTGAAAGATTCCCGCTGTGACGTAAAACAATAATTCACTCACTATAGAACTGCTCTGCGTTTGTATGTACCAATCTCTATATTGCCCGCTTCAATCTCTAAGCTGAATCGTGTTAAAAAGTTATCATGTCAAAGACGCTTGTTCTTCGACTGGCTTTCCAATTAGGTCTTACATTCCAACGTCTTTGAACTGGGAATCCTTGTGGGTTACTAAACACGCAATGCTGACAAGAGTCGGTACCCGGATTCACGTAAATCACAGTGCCTAAGACGTGCCGGGTCCTGTGAGATCGCCTTCCTAACTCAGGACACTCGTCCCGCCTCCAAGTCATCCGGAAGGGGACGTAAATAACGTCGTTTCTCGCGAGATTGTCAGGCCTAAGCGTGACCGCGCGTGATCGCCCGACATTTACATTTGTCCATTAGCAAAAGATACCCTAGGCTGAAGGTTGTGTGGCGTAAAAACATTATAATTTCTCGATACACTTTTCAGCGGGTTGTGGCGTAAGGCTAAAAAAGTGTCTCCAAATCAACAAAAGAGATGGCCATAATTGTGTTAACTTGAGCACAAAAATGGCAATATTCGGACACCAATTAATACACGTTATAGCCGTAGGCGGTCATTCCATCATTACAGGTTTATTGGCGAATTCCGATTCCCCCGGGGTATGGCTGGGCATACTAGGCGTGCTGGTTAAGATCCGGTGTCACTCTAGCGAGTCCGACTCCAACCTCGCTCCATAAATGTCGGAGACGAGCGGAAACAGCCACAAAGAAACATAGTGTTCCTTCTCTGCAGTTCACTTTTTGCTAGAAGAGTCTTTTAGTCTTCTCAATGAATTCTCAACATTAACGTTAAGACCTACAGGACAGCGTGTAGCTACACACGAAGACGTTCACCAATTACATACAACATGTCCTGCCAGTGTACATGTAGGTCACATTCAGTGACCGTAATTTAACTAATAACTGTTGATACAATAATTTACCATTCCCTAGACATGCATCTTAAATCGGCCCATTTAACGTACGAACACAAACTCCTTCTTATAATTATTATTATATTATCTTATCTTATATTCGTTCCTACCAAAGTATCCCTTAGGTATCTAAATCCAATCAATGAAAACAAATTTTCTATCAAAATGTAAGCTACAAATATATTCCATTTTCATTTCAATCAGACTTTTCCGGGTATTTGTTGATTCAGCAGGATATTAGGACAATTTGAGACAGACGGTCTCCAATAATGACATCCATGCCGTGTGGGTATTGAATTGCTCTGTGCATGTCAATGATGTAACATAACATATTATAACAAATCCATTACCGTCTGTCTCTATTTGAAATTCTATTCTAGTCTACATATACTAGTTCATTACCATTGTGAAAGCAGGTAAAATATAGCAATCAGATAAGACGTGGGTGAAAAGCAAGTCCGCCATGACAGAATCAATTTACAAACTTTTATTCATTTAGCTCCCACTTGTAATTTCTGAAATTACTTTATCCAATCCCTTGTATTACGTGTGCGTCAAAATCAGTGATTTAAAACAAATTATTATGTTGTCTTTGCACTGACGTTCTCCGCATATAAACAACATTTAAATATTAGTACACGAGGGAGCAATGAACAATCTAACAGATGACAAGATAAATACCGTACTTGAAGTAGTGACTGTTTTAGGTACGCGTGGGGAGAGAGGCGAATCAATAGATATTCTATTATTTAACATGTAACGGATACGTTAATAACATGGTTATCGCTCAGCATCAACCAGATAACTCTACGTCTGTCGTTTTGAATTATCCAAAGGGTATTACAATAGCCTTGACCGTTTCATTACAACCATATCGAATCACCGAAGTAAATGCATCGTTTAACAATAGCATGAGTATAATAACATTAAAATGAAAGTAATACTATTGACATTAGCTTTATGACAATGTAAATGGGTAGAAATGTTAAGATGAATTATTATCATAAATTACAATATAATATTGCAAATAATAAAATATTCCGGCGGAAGTAAAACAGATATATCGCTGGTGTATTTTTCCCCTGACAGAATGCAAGTCTGGTGCGGAAACAAGGGAGAACTGTGCTGTCGTGCTGGCAAAGAAAAACTGACAGTCGAATTTCCTGTTATCAGTCGCAGAAAAGAATAAGGAAACAGATTACAAGTTTTGTGAATTCGTCAGAAAGTAGTTATATCTCGTGCCTGCTGCCCGTTACGTGTCAATTTATAATAATACTGCATATACATTGGATTACCTAGTTTCAGAAAACAGTTATAAGAGTAGATCTACCTGACTTTGCTTCGGTATATCTACGTCGTTTGATTTATCTTTTGTATTTCGATATTTTATCTTACTTTGGTCTGTGGATGACCATGACAACC
Organism: Lepetodrilus fucensis; assembly: GCA_032361325.1. Taxonomy (NCBI): domain Eukaryota; kingdom Metazoa; phylum Mollusca; class Gastropoda; order Lepetellida; family Lepetodrilidae; genus Lepetodrilus; species Lepetodrilus fucensis. The sequence goes on along the minus strand of JAUTBV010100143.1, from coordinate 8,874 downwards.
TTTCTTTTTCAATTAAAATCTGTATTTCTGAAATGTTTATGTATTTGCCATCATATCTAAAACTTTAGTTTAACCATGTACGTACGATGTACACGTATGTTCCTTGTTGTATCAAGCGGATGTAATACAGAATTATTATCTGGGTATGATTTGTATCTGTTAATCAATGGTTTTAAGTACAGTACTGGCATACAGTAAACACATACTGTGAACACTTAGTAAACACTAATATATTCTAATACTAATAGTGCTGTGACCATATGTGTATATATATATATATATATATATATATATATATATATATGGTCACAGCACTATTAGTATATATATATGTCTTCGTCGCTCAAGCCAGCACTGTATATTCAGCTGTTCAGATCTATGTCCTATATACAATGAGAAATTGCTGATCAGGTTAACTGGAATACAAGGTTACAAAGTCTATACATATTATATTGAGGAATGCCAATATGAGATGATGGAATAGCTTTAGTGAGCCAACGTGTAATGGCCACCTTGAGGATAATTGGGTAAATGATATCGTCATCAAAGAACAGTACGTGATAAAATATAAAATAGAAGAAATAAGTATGTCGGTTATTGGATTGGCCTACATAATTGACAATGTCAGGGTTCGGATTTCACATTGAAGGTAGAGGACTTGCAGGCATTAATAATTCAGAATACGAATATCTAAAGAGGAATGATTTAGGAGATAGACCTATATGATGACAATGATAATATTAATAGCAGCATTACTATTTATATCAATAATGATGATTTTATGATACGATATATAAATAATTGCATAGCGCAAAAGTCCAACGTAGCGCTGTTCAGATGCGCTGTGTGATAATTTTCAGTAGACAGAAGCAAAAATGGTATCGTTCTCAAATGCATGTTTGAATAATAATATGTTCAGTCTAGTTTTAGAAGCACAGAATTCCTTTTTTTGCACGAAGTTTCAACGGGAGATTGTTCCAAGTTAGAAGACAAGCAGTATGGCACCAAAGGATTGGGTGCAGTCTGCATTGACACATCAGATTCTGGTCGCCAGAACGAAGAGTAATACTAATTATAACAAGTTGGCAAAACGTGTACCCAATCCTTTCTATTGTGAATAAAATAGCTTTAAACTAAACAGAACTATGGTAGGCAGAAGGCAGTGACGATATCAAAATGTTAATTAACGTAGCTAGGACAAAAGACAGATGAGAATTACACATGCTGAAAGCTAGAGGAGTTACTGCCGAGAATTGCAGCACGCTGGTCGATGTGGTCATTAAGTGTTAGTGCCTTGGTCATCAGACGGGAAGGATGAGCTATTAGAAAATTGAACTTCGTGTACGAAGCCAGTTACATCTACGGCGAGGTTGTAAAACCTATAGGATGAGTGATGGATGTCTTCTTGCTCACTGACACAACGTATAGGCTGGTTCTCGCGTACTGATATTGAGATCTGAAGAAAGGAAGTCGTTGTCTTTCTGGAATTTACACTTTTATTCTAGCACCAGACTTTCAGACCAGTTAACCAGTTCCGCCTCTCCTTTTATTGTGAACCAATTCCGTGCTTCTAAAGTTAACTATATCTGAGGAATAATGGTAAAAGATACATAGATAGTGTTTTGCGAACTAAGAAATAACTAGCATATATATAATTGATTGTAATGCTCTATTGCTATTTGACCTAATTGCTACTTTCTTTGACTTCAGGATCGCATTCAAGATGGTAAAGAAATACGGAAAGGCGATAAGAACACCTAAGGGAAAGAGGTGATCAAAGCCGACAAAAGAAGATGTTCAATCAGTCGGGAATACTGGTGTCGGAGGCCACGACTGGATGGGGTCCTTCGAACATGACATATTCATGGATAACCATGTCAACATACCCCAATTCCTCAGAGCCGCAGAACACCACGGAAGAACCGGAACCCTACTATCCAGCCGGGTACCCCAGCGGGTACACATGGCCGCACATCATCATAGCAGCCATCCTCGTTACCATTGTGATAATTCTAATAGTAGTCGGTAACTTCCTCGTGATCTGGGCAATAACAAAAGACCGCAATCTGAAAGCCACGCAGAACCTGTTCATCGCATCCCTGGCTCTGGCTGACTTCCTCATAGGCCTGGTGGTGATTCCCTTCTCGCTGTCCTACGAGCTGATGGGCTACTGGTTCTTCGGGACGATCTGGTGCGAGCTGTGGAAAGCCATAGACGTTCTCCTGTGCACCGCTTCCATCTCCAGTCTCAGTCTCATCAGTCTGGACAGGTACTGGTCCATCACCAGAGCTCTTCACTACTCCAGACAGAGGACGCCAAAGCGGGCCTACATCATGATCGCCGTCATCTGGGTGGTTTCCGCTGCCGTCTGTATCCCGCCGCTGATTGGCTGGAAGGAGCCGTACAAGGAGACACGACATCCGCTGTGTAATCTCAGCGCAGATATTGGCTATGTCATGTACTCCTCTATGGTCTCCTTCTATATCCCGGCCATTATCATGGTCTTTGTGTATTATAAGATTTACCAAGCTGCTAAATCAAGAGCTCGTAAAACTGTGACTAAAATGCCCAAATCGACTTGTGGTAAAAACGAACAGAAAAACTCCACGGAATCCAGCATAACGGAACACGGTCCGGGGAACGAGGACAGGGGCCCAGATGAGATAGTTGAGGAAGTCGCAAGCCCGGAGAAGGAGCGCGATGGTAACGAGACGTTTACGACCGATGACGAGATGGCCGCGCACGTGCAGAGTTCCGACACGAATACGACGTCACAGGCTCTGCACAGCGATGAAATGGCAAAGCTCATCTCCACAGATTCTGACTCCACATGTGATATTTCGTTGAGGACTCTCAACAGGGGCGATAACTCCAGCAGACTCGGAACGAGCACTCTTCTAACGAGCGATACCGAGTCGTCTTCAGAGCAACAGCGAAGCCTGCTAAGTTCAAATGGAAAAGACAAAACGACTAATATTGCCGGGCGCCGAGGGCCCGGAAATGGACAGGTGCATCAGTTTACTATCATAGAGCCCAAACAGAACGGTACTCCATCTGTGATCACTCCCACCAGACAGAAGAGGGAACGGGGTAGGTTTTTAGGGAACATCACACGCCATTTATTCAATGCCAACAGGGAGAAAAAGTCCCCTAAAAAGGTCGAGGAGAAAAAGCCTCAAATCATTGACTGCTTTTCCGCAGAGAAACACAAGCGGAAGCTGGCCAAGTATCGCGAGAGGAGGGCGACAGTTGTGTTAGGACTTGTGATGGCCGCATTTATTTTGTGTTGGTTACCATTCTTCTGTCTTTACGTAGTGTCTGCCTTTTGTGATGAATGCATCCCGAAAATGGTGTTTACAGTATTCTTCTGGATTGGGTACTGCAACTCTGCCTTAAATCCTATCATCTACACAGTGTTTAACAGAGACTTCAGAAAAGCGTTCGCGAGGATTTTGTTTGGTAGACGCGCCATGCGAGGACGATAAGATTCACGACTATCGTAACTCTATTTAATATTTCTTATCTATTTTGTATAACTGAACACCAAATCAGTTTATCGTGCAAATTGTGCCGTTTATCACATGTTCTTATGTTCAGTCATATATTCAGCCAGTGAATACTGCTTGGTACAGAAAACGTTTCTCCATTATACCAACCTAGTCGGTGAAACGGGTGCTTAGAAATTATGTACTAGAAAATTTCAACGAACTTTTGATTTCAAAATTCACGACACTACTAAATCTGTATTTAAATCTAATTTAAGGTATGTAACTTACTCTCAATAGAATCTGTGTCCGCTTTTGGATTTATCTAATTAAAGTCAACCACCCGTTCGACGGTGAAAGTACACATGACCCCTCGTGCTGACCCCTACGACGGAGACTTGTGATTGGCCAGAATACACACGTGACGTCAGGTTCGAGAAGCTGTTTTCTGTACCACGCCCATCATGTACTAGTATACGTGCTTGTCAATCAACACCCACTATGTTCTAATACTCCGTGCAGGATACAACATCCAATAATAGTACATACAATAACGTTAGAGAATACCACACAGACCGAATGCCATTGAATTAGGCTAAAAATGGCGGTTAGATTGCATTAAAACCGCATTACGGTATATCAGTTAACAACATGTAAGTAACCGGATTCTTCCTCTGGTGCGGACAGTGATAAGTACGTATTCAAACCAAGGATAACCTCTGGAATCCTTTCAATAGATAAATAATATGTTGATACGTATATCACCCTCGAGCCCCAGACTCAGTGCTGTTTCATACGCTTCCACTGGGCATATGTTCTAGAGGATGATTCTATTTATTCCAATATGAATAAAGCCCTTCATGATCATTCTGCCTGTCGATATATCAGTAGTTAAGTAGCTACATCATTTTGGCCAAGATCAGAATTTCAGCAAGTAAAACCGTACTACATGATATTTCCTATACGCAATTATCTTTGCAGCAACCATCATCAAAACATACAAATACATATATTTATTTTTAAATCTATATAAAACCCCACCTGGCTATTCATTTCAATACATTCATTTTGTGCACCTATTAGCTTGGCGTGCATCATTCACAACGAATGACCATTGATTGATTGTATATAATAAAAGCCTTTCACCGTTTGGGTTGAGTTTTTAATAGTTTGAAGACACAAACCTCTGGAGAGAATGGCGAGTCGAGATGCTTACTCTGAGTATCGATGTTCATCACAATCTATACAGATCAGCAAATTCTTGGAATGTTTTTTATTTAGATAATGAGAGTAGATATGTATGTAGTTTAGAAACATTATAAAAACTGATTACTTTTTAATGCTTGGTCCTTACGCTTAAATGGGTGTGGATGATATATGATGAAATACATGGTAAGACTCGATGTTCAGATATAAAGACACTAGCATCGAGTGTAAGAAACTCGGTATTCGCAAATCGTGGAGTAGGTAAGTAAACATGACGTTCAAAGACATTATACGGGTATGAATCTGTTCCATTTTTGTTTAGAGATAATGTTTTATTCAAGGCCACAGGCCCATAGAGCATGTTACAATTCAGCAATATGTAATGACGGGTAAAGTTTGAATGCATAAAATATGTTCCTTTAATCTCTGTAAGGAAGCAGTAGGGTTTGTTCTGCCTCATCCCGACAAATGTGATACGTTCACAAGAGCGGATTGCTTACTCTGTCAACACATTCCGAAAATGAACGTTTAAATGTTTCCATTCATGCAAGAGTCAATGGGTCCGATTCTAGACGGTGGGATAACATCCTCGAACTCCAAACTATCATGCCTACTACTAAACACCCGGCAATTGTCAGTTGGTCTACGTTTCTAGAATGGTAAGCTACGTAACCGGGTTGGACCGATTATAGACGGCAGTGTACGTAACCGGAAGTAAACTGGCCTGATCGTTGAGACGATCGTACAATGTGTCTTGTCTGATATGAGGTCGTGAAGAATACTGTCGATGCATAAACGTTGCTAACTTTATATTATAATTACCCTCATAATCGGTTACTAGTAATACCTATAGCTTACTTAATTCAAATACTATAGTTCTCGTTCACGTGTTCAAGGGCTGTAGAGTAGGAGGGGGTAGACTTGACTACTGGCCCTGCCCCAACCCTAATGCTGTGGCTAAAGAGAGGCATTGATTCCAATATACAGATACAAATGTGTCTATATTTAATATGCCTCCATACTAGCACCATTAAATATATTGAGTTTCCTACACCAATCATTTAACATTCTAAACTTGATTTTACAATATGCGCATGCTCCATCCACCTCACGTGATCTAGATAAAATGAATGCAATAGACTCGATACAGGTCGGAATGGTTACTTCCGGAAACATGCTGGATTAAATCTAGGTTAAAGTAGTTCCATTTCCTGAAACGTTCTTCGGTACATCTCCGGATAAGGAGACGTACGCGGTAATCCCAGAGGTGAAGGAAGAGGAGGTAGGTTTCCTATGCTATTTCCTACAAAGAGGAGATTAAAGGTTCTGCTAAGCTGTTCTAATCACGGTCACCGGCACGACTGACAGTGACAATTTACAACGGGTAGAAAAAAGTGTATATCAAGATAGTATATGTTACACTTCTTATCGATTTGAATTATTTCATGTGAAGCATCTGTAAAATATAGTGTATTAACTATGCCTGTTTGTTAGCTCGAATTTTGGTGTCAGATGCGTTCTCAAGGATATTTCAGTCCTTCATGACTTGACGGTGTTATCAAGAGGAAGCCTGCGACACATGTAGCGCGGAGTAGCACCGGCTGATGCTGACGTAGGTAATGATAACGATACTGCGACAGTGTAGACAGGACATGCTGCCATGATCGGATCTGAAAGGAATTCAGTGTAAACTGCTGCCAGATCTTGTCCGTTGGTTCTGAATTAGACCTCAATGAATTGTAGAATTGTATTATGTATCACGTTGCCTACTGTAACACGGCCATGTGGTGGAAATAGTGAGGAAAAACTACGTATTGCTACATGTCTACCTGTCGGTATATATCTACATTAGCTAGCAAGTACTGGCTACAAGATTACGAAACGTTTTTAGTACGAATGCTCAAGGTTAAATGTGATATGGGCATGTGTGAAGAAAACATTTCAGTTGAGCATGAAGAAAGCTTCGTGATCTCATGGCCGGAGTGTCGACACAGTCAATTGCTTCACCAATGCCACGACTTGAAGCTAGAGAGTGCTACTGAGAAAACGCTATCAAGATAACATAGAGATGTAATTGCACACTGAAAAGACACGGGGGTGTTCTGAATAGTTGTCTTAGTTCAACACAATCCTCCAGACATTGGTATTAAGTACAATTCTCACCTATTAAACGACGATAAATTCCCTGGCATGTTGCAATATGAACCATTTCTCTGATGCATGTTAATAAAATTAGGGTTTAGAGCATCTTTCAAGATTATTTCACTTATATCACGGTTTGTCAGTTTAGTACAGGAGGAAACCCGCAACGTTTGTAGCACTGGCAGGTACTGACAATACCAAGGATGATAACTGCATTGCCACATGTACATGTTATCAATATCGCGTCAGAAAGGTAACTTTGAGTCACGAACATTGATGCCGAGCCCCAAGGGCGGGATTTGAACCTGGAACCTTTGGCGTTCTACCAATGCGGTACCAGCCGCCCCTAATTATGATAATCTAACTGTTGAAGATGTCTTATCACTCAAAAACGAGAATTTATAATGTTAAAAATTAAGAGACATTATTTATCCAATCCCATTATGATAGTTATATAATTATATATAAATAACTATAAGTACTCGACACAAGTTATTATTAAATAAGTTCTATTGGACTAGTTCTTAGCTACAACTGCAAAATACATTCACTTGACATCCATAAAATCACGTTTGTACTTTCCAAAACCTTTCCACCGCTGTTTGGTAGACAAATATCCACTGCAACACCCTGTAGTCTACTGATAGACAACCTGAATATGGTCGTATTGTTATTTGCTTCATTATGGCAATGCAAGGACACATAACTCAGTGGTACGACTTAAACATACTTAAACATACAATTCCTTCATAGTTCAGTTGATGCATCAAAGACAAGATAAATAGCGGAACGTTCCCTATATTCATATAAAACATTACTATTTTGATAACTACTGAGTACTGGAGACTAAGTACATCAGGAAATAACAACTATTGGGTGGATAAATCAAGCGTATTTAGTCTCAGATCGAAATGCTTTTGTCCATTATACAGGCCTATCAACTGTGGTATTATGCTTGTAAATCACACTAGTTTTCTTTCTGACGGCTCTAGGAACTATAGTGTTGGCCAACCGACTATTTGAACACCGATGAATCATGTTAACAAACATTGCACGCTCTGACAACAGGTAAGAGTCGTACTCTGGGAATTCTAAAACACATTACCCTGAAATCCGTGACACTGTCGATAATCTGGTTAGCGGCCTCCCAAGGAGTGAAGTAACTTTTAACTTAATTAGACGACTACTTTTTGAACCCGTGCGTTCCATGTTTTTGGATTCAAAATGACATTGTATCAAATTTGTACGGATTAAGAACTATGAACATTCGTAATAGAAGGCACTGTTTACGATGCCGATTGAACCCATCTCCCTCTGGGATATTTGTCTTTGGAATTCAAACATACGAGTGGGACGAAATAGAACTCCGCTCCTGTCAATGTAATGACATAGACATATTATCACACGTCCATCTTGTAGCATGTTGCCAAAATTAGACATTTTTGTGACATGTTTTCTTATTGAGATGACCATCCCACACAAGTGCACCGCAGCTTACTTCAAACCCAGGCTCTGGGCCGCGTTAACTTACTAAGCATGTTACTCTTCACTAAATGAGATCTGCAATGTGGCTGGAGGGCATGCACTGCGTTATTAACCCCACAAGTCACTCCATTTACAGATTTGCTACGCAGGAATAGATCTCAAAAACTAAATAGACCAGGTCTGATTGTGTGTGTCACGTCTTCAACAGGCCGCGCTGATTACTTATCTGGAAGGTGCGAGCGAGACACATTGCGTGAGGCGAGGAACACAAATATAACAACCATTAATATAATATCCTCTGAATTGTCAACATGGTCAGACAAATTTGGAAATTAAATATCCGCTTGTCTGCAGTGCACATATGATATGAACTTATGCAAGGACTTTATGAATATGCAACACTCTATTGCAGCTTGAAGTTAAAATGATATATATCCCTCCAGGATGTACACTCCAACTATAACACGTGTCTCTTGTTGTCTCGTAATACACTGTCATGTGTGCTTTGAGTATATTATCAGGAGTGCGTTATTACATTTTCCGTGTGTTACTAACA
>JAUTBV010100132.1:0-16093 GCA_032361325.1 Lepetodrilus fucensis | reverse complement strand
GGTATGACGCGACCGGGGATCGAACCCGCGACCTTCCGCACTCCGGGCCGACGCTCTAACCATTACGCCACAAAGCCAGTCGATTCGCTTACGTAAACCATGATATAAAAATATGGTTTATGTATTATACTGAACATATATTTTATACAGTTAGGATTAATAATTCATCTATTTTCGTAGTCACCATCATGGAACAAGTCGGCCATAACTGTATGACTGGTATTCATAAGAAAACGACACAAAAGAGTTAATATTTTTGTTATGATATATTGTTTAATCATACATTTGACAAAAAGCTTTTTAGAGATTACCATTTTATGTAACCTGTTAGATATTATAGTTTACATTGTCGACTTCGAGACAACTTGGCGTCTGTACGTGAAACGGAAAATCGAAAAGTGTTCGTATGTTTTCAACATAACTTTCGATGCCATCTTCGGTGTTTAGGATTTCTTGGGCAAAGGCAAATGACATGAAATGGGGTGTAAGTTTGAACCATTAACGTTAGACGATGCACGCTTTCCTAACGAATTACAAACGTTTTAATCGATATGCTACACGATCCGTAAAGATTCAAAGTCGAAAGTATCGACGAACCAGAAGAAATTTAATCAAGTATCGTCACAATGGAGCCATGTGACACTTATTTCGACAAATTATTGGCATAGTTTCGCAAAATCTCAAGACTTTTCACACTAAAATAGACAAAAGGGTGAATTTCAAGCAATTCCGCTTAAATACGAGTGTTCAACACAATGCGGAGTGAGAGCTAAAAGCAGTTATTACACCATTTCTGAAAACCTTTCTTGCCTGGAGTGAAAGATTTAAAAAAAGACTTCCTTAATTAAATCAATTAAAAATTTGATAATTTTTTAAAAATAATTTTATATAAAAGTTTCAAGGGTTCAAAGGTCAGCAATACAATGGAGAGTTCTTTCAAAACGCAAGTTCCTCCGACTGAAGATGCTACGGTACCAAACCTAGCCTGCAATTATACATCATTGATATAATTATTTTAATTGCTGATTGTACAAAAGCCCTGAAGAAAAAAATCATTATTTTCCAAATGACAAAATTGTATCACAATTGTATATGTTATTATGAAAGAAGATCAAAATGATTGTTCTTAAAATTTACCATAGATGCCCCAAAACGATCTTAAACAATGAGTATCATACCTGGTGGCAAAACTGACTGATATCTATTTTGGCAAAAAAGAAGAAGAATTAATTAATATCCAAAAAATAATAAAACCATTATCGTTTGGCTCTTATTTTTTTGTGTCACATTCAGAAAACCAGGAATGTAAAATTCAAATATAATATAAAAGTAAATGACAATTCTAACAATACATGCATTAAAAACGGACTTGATAAATGATTTTAACTCACACAGTTGAATTATTCCCCTAAACAGTGGTATTATTCCCCTAAACAGTGGTATTATTCTCATAAACAGTGGTATTATTCTCCTAAACAGTGGTATTAGTATACTAAACAGTAGTATTAGTATACTAAACAGTGGTATTATTCCCATAACTGGTATTATTCCCCTAAACAGTGGTATTATTCCCCTAAACGGTGGTATTATCCTAAACAGTTGCATTATTCCCCTAAACAGTGGTGTTATTCTCCTAAACAGTGGTGAAAACAGGCACTAGCTATCAGGACTGGTGCTCCAGAAAGTCAACCTAAACCGCTGCTAAACTCTCTGAAATCAAACATGTAATGCCGCCCTTACGTTGAGTGCGGTCATGTCGCTGTGAAACTCTTCCTCCCAGAATCTGGGTAAGTCGGAGAAGATGGAGTTGTCCGAGACGGTTGTACCCTTCAGCTTGTCCAGCCAGCCGGCCAGGACGTCCTTGGCCTCCTTCAGAAGGTTCTGAAAGGTCAAGTTCAAGGTCACAGTCAGTGTAAATCTGGCTTGACCTTTATCAAACTCAAGATTAGAATACTTTGACCTCCGTTGTAATTATTTTTCTCAAATTTAAGGTCAAGGTCAAGGTCAGTGTAAATGTGGATTGACCTTTATCAAAGTCAAAGTTATAATACTTTGACCTCTGTTGCAATTTCTTTTTTTACATCAATCCCATTCAATTGTGATATCATAAGGAATACATTGATGAAATTTGGGTAAATCTAGCACAGAGGACATACCTGTTTGTTTTCTTCCATATTGCCACCACTGTCCATTACAGAGTTCATGAGTTCAACAGCCTTGGTGACCTTGACCTTCATTTGCTGGTACATGACCTTCTTGTCCTCATCAGTCTCGCCAGCCAACTTGACCTCGAAAGGCTAAAGAAAAGGAAAATGACACTATTTATCATCAGCTCTTATCTTACCCACCAGACTTATAATAATGGAGAGAAAAAAAGAGGAAAGAATAAAGGTCAATTTTGGTAAAACAGTTATCATCTATCATCTTAACAAAGAAAATCTTATGATAAAACATTTATAGCCAATGTTCATTGCTGATCATGACTTTATATGAAGTTATCGCCAAGCTTAATAAGTAATGACGTCTATGCAAATTGTGCCCGACCAGGGACGGAATCATTCATAGTTTGACGTCATACTTACCACCATCGCTTCTTTGATGTCAGACAGAAGTTTTTCTTGATTATGACCTTGACCTGCATACTGGTCAAACAGATAGTTCTGCCTTGCTCGTGTAATGATCTGAAAGAGAGGCTCAGAAATGTCAAAAGTTTACATGGAGTTTTATAGTTCAACAGTACATTGAAGCTGTTGCCAAATCAATAGTGCAGAAGTATTAGGTAAAAAATAGGCCCAACCTTGAAGAAATTAGTAAAAAGGGCAAATACATATGCCAAAACAAATTTGGCATTGCCAAAATGGGCAAAATAAGAAAAATTACACATGATATGAAACTGTGGCTACCAACTTGACATAGAATATTACAGGAAAAATGTAATTTTCTGGAATTTATCAAAAGTGTTTTCCAGACATTAAGACTTGTGTGTTCGTTATGATCAAACGTATCGTAAACATAATCGCAATCTAGATCAGCACGTAATTTGTAGAAATGTAAATCTTGTGATGAGAACGTGTCTGTAAAATTATGTATTTGACTTTGTAAATCTGCTGAGTTGATTAAGCAGTTAAATAGGTAACAAAAAAATGAAAAACGCTCGTTGCATCTCATTCATTGGTTTATGGCGCTCGCTGCTTTGTCATCAACAAAGGGGATCTATTTTAGTCTCTCTTCATCGGGTTTATCACAATGCACTGAATTGAGCAAGAATCCTCCATAAGAAATCATTAGAAGTAATTTCTCCGGCAATAAACATGAATAAATTAAGAGTTGATCAACAGGAACGACCGATTGAGAACACGTAGAGAGGTTGAAAAGGGTCACATGACCAATATTTACACCATTATCGCCAATCAGCCATTGACTTTCATTAACTGCGGATCTATGCCTTTTACTGCGGTAATGACTTCCTCAGAAGTAGCCATGTTTAGTGCTATGATTATTCATAGGTTTTCCCTGTGGAGATTGTAAACCACACATTGAACACTTCCTAAACCTGAATATAAAATCCTAAACCTGAATATAAAATGAGTCCCGAATTCAGATTAAAACCTTTGCCAGACCATCTAACAAAATCTCCCTGAATAAGCTGCGATGTTAGCAGTCTACACAACTAAAGAACTCTCGATGGAATTTCAATTCTTTTCCCCACTTTTCTTTTTTCGTTCTTTTAAAGAAGGCTGGGGGTATTATCGCCTCGTTACCATTTCTCCTCATCTCGTAAAGAGATCGACGCGAGAGATTGTCGAAAACTTTCGCAGTTATTGGGATTAATTCTACCCATACAATGAATAATAGAGATTAATTTCTGATTGGCTGGAAGACAAATTGTGTCGAAAGTCACCAGAAAGAAATAGACCCAGGCTATGGTTAGTCTGGGGAGTTGATAGGGCTGGTAGGAAAACTGTTTGGGAGTAATTGGGGCCATGTCCAATCCAGATTAACAGCAAATTGTTGCATGGAAAACAGTATTTCTCATCATGTTATTCATTAAACGATGTGTTTGACACTTGTTTGACACAAAGCTCATGTGCACTGTTTATTGCTAGGGTTGGCTTGTCTGTGGCCTGAAATTGGTGAATCATTTTAACATTTCATAATGGCTTCTATCTGTAACCCAAACTACGCTCTTACTATCAAATATAGATTCCATTTAAAACTAAATTCAGAATTTTGTGGCTCTTTTAATATATATGTTTTAACAATTTGAGATTATTTCATGCACGTTCTTCTTATGGAAAGCATTGTTAAAAATTACAGGGCAAATTCATAATGAAAATAAGAAGTGAATTAAAAATTAAAAATAATTTTTATTTTTAACCTTGTCGTCGATGTCGGTGATGTTCATTGCATAGAAGACGTCATAGTTGAAGTAGTGAGTCATCACCCTCCGCAAAATGTCAAACGAAATGTACGACCTGGAACAAAGCATACAGAAGTAAGTGAAACTGCTTGTGTAACAACTAGTTTCAATAATACATACAAAATCATCATTTGTCGCAAAATGTCAAATGAAATGTACGACCTGGAACAAAACATAGAGAGGTAAGTGAAACTGCTTATGTAACAACTAGTTTCAATAAGACATCTACAAATCTAACAATTACTTTCACAGGCATGCATGCATGAAGATTAAGTAACTTTTTAACCTTTTTCATTCTGCTGGCAACCAGAGATACCCAATATGATCTCGTAATTTTTTTTTTAATGTTCAACAAAGTGATCCCTTTGTTTTGGGACAGTTTTAAACCTCTAGCAAAGTGATCTCTTTCTTTTGCGACTTTTTTCTAACCTCTTTGAATATTATGAAAACAATTTCATAAGACCGGCCCCAAGATACAAAAACTTCCTGAGTACAATTTCACGCTCAAGCTCAAAATGTACATGATGGTTTTTTTAAACAAAACCTCGAGTTAAGCATGAAATCGTACTCAGAAAAGTTTCGTAATCTCGGGGCCCGGTTGCATATACTGAGATCTGTAAATATGGATATGGTTGGGTGGGGAAAATTAATGTGCAAAGGGTGGATTTCTTTGGATATGGGTGGATTGGTGGATTTGGATAAGAGATTGTTGAGGGGAGGATTGATGGAAGTGGATGGTGGAAGGTGGATTTGGATACGGGTAGGTGGATGATCTCTCTGGATGTGGGTGGGTGTGGGAGGGTGGTTGGGTGTTAAAAGGTGGATGTGTATATGTGGTGGACGGTGGGTGATCTCTATGGATGTGGGTGGGAGGCAGAAGGTGTGTGTGTGGGTGAGGGTGGATGTGGGTGTGTGATGGAATGTGGGTGTGACGGAAACTTAGATGACAGTGTGTGGAAGCTGAGTAATTGAAAGAAACTTCATTAAGAATTCCATCGAAAATATATCAATCAGACAGATAAGCTGTGTGACAAAACCTTGGTTCCAATTCTCACCTCGTTAACCGAACCACGTTCACAAACAATAAAGTCAATGTCTACTAAACAATACAAACTCATGTTGAGGCACGAAAAATCCCCACTGCCAACACAGCGAACGCCACTCGATAATCTATCCAAATATGCCATCCTATAAACAGAGTCTCAAACGAGATGAACCAACAGACTGGTTCCAATAAATTCCTGTAAATCGGAGACTTAAAACAATGACCCTTCCCGGCTCCCTGACACTTTTATTATCGAGGGGATGTCCAATAGATTTCCTATAGGGGTCCCTGTTGTCCCCTGCTGACTAATCGCCACCAGAGGGAGTCCCAGGGATTAACTCAGCATTGACGTTAACTGACGAAGATCCGCGTAGGAAAATCCAATCGGGAACAATTCAACTTTCATATTTTTTTTCCACAATTTTTTTTATCGGAACAAAAAGCAATTTGGAAGTTAGGTTATTATGTAGGAACCCATTTTTATATTTGATAAAAATGCAATATAACGTTTGGCGACCATTTTTACGTCTGGAGATATGAAAATGGAGGGCATTTTTATGTCGGGAGATGATATGAAGTATTTAGGGAATACAGACAGACGTTGGTTAAACTATGAAAAGTTATATTTACATCATCTTGGTAATATTGGTAATATTATGATGCGGAATGTGATTTTTTTTTTAATCCTGGACAAGATCAGTAATCTCCCCTGTACAAACATGTGCTTGGAACATCTCACAGGTTTTAGGTGTTTAATTTAACCATCTCATTGCTGATGGCTATCATAGTTGCAGAGCTTATGATTGACAAAGAAGGGGAAATATTTGTATCTCAAATATTAATAAATATTTGTCTTTGGAATATTTAAAAAAGAATTGCATCTCGAATATTTAAAAAAAATTGTATTTCGAATAATGTTAGAATATTCTATCTCGAATATTATAAAATATTTGTATCTCGATTTTCCACAAAAATCATCGGAAAATGGGACAATTTAAATTGCAATGGAAGTTTAATAAATTAAACTCTTGGGAAATCAAACAATTATTGACATGAAACTTCTAACAAGTTGAAATTGGGTGAAACCCAACCATTATGCATAAGATTAATTGACATGCTATGATAATACGCATGTAAATTAAACTTAAGTTACATGCTTGGCTTAAAACATTATCCATCATAAATAACAAACACGTTCACGTTGCGTCAATGCCAATTAACCCTCTCACAGCTGAGAGGACAATTGAAATTGCCCTATAGTAATGCCAATGATTACTCCAACTGATAAAATGTTCTAATTATTACATAACCATACACATCCCCCAATTGAGGCAATTTATTAGGTTTTCCTTTTTTCCAAAGGAGAATGCGGAGCGATTTATTACCAGTCCCTAATCGTTTGACATCTCTTTCAAACTCTTCCACAAATAGTCGTAACAACCGCATCAGAATTATGATTAACTAAATTATCAAGCATGGGTAGCTCAAAACACAAAACAAAATGTCCGCCCCTGTGATTTATCCTTCTATCTCTGGACAGTACAACAATAAAACGGTTCCGAAGAAAGCAACATATTTCTCTAATTTGTTGCATCACACCGAAAGTGGATGCGCCGAAAGATGATAAAACCGTCCAATAAATGGCGCCCGAGGGATTTGAATCGCAGCAAGGGGAGGTGACTCATGCCAGGGTTTTCTCGCCAGAGTGATTATTTTGTCCCGACTGCGAGGTCAGTAATTACACATGCGTCGTGCGTGCGCGTGACATCACTGCAGGCATGCATTACCACCAGTTTTAAAGGCACATTACCGCCGGTTTTAAAGGCTCGGGATAAAACAAGACCCTCCTATGATTAACACAGGAGTTTAGCGATTTTTAGGTCAAGCCTGGCGATCGCTGCTAAGCCTCTTATTAAAATTCCGAGCAGGTTTTAAAAAGCTTGAGAATTCTTCATCAGGCTTCACAGTCCTTTGGACCCCCCAAGGTCCACGAAATTAAAATCTGAATTCAACACAAGTCACATGTTGGTGACATCATTCGGCGCCACAAAGTCAAAGATAAACATTTTTTTCCCCTACTGCCTTAAAAGATCATGTATTTTTGTTCTTTAACACATTCATTGTATGATCTTGTAAGATCAACTTTAAACTGAATTATCATAAAACAGGTTGGTTTTCTAAAAAAAAAAAATTAATACTCAATGGGGCAATTTGAAACAATTATGGAATACTTCAAAGTGATTCATTTTCTTTTATAAAACTACAATAGAATTAACTTTTTTTGTATCAATTTTAAGATTATTTAATATCAGCCTCTAAGGGATAAATGAATTAGCAATAAATATTTCCACATCTGAAGAACAGAATCTCAGAACTACACAAGAAAGGTTCAATATTTTAAATGAATAAAATAATTAAAAACATAAAACTGACTGGTAACTTTCTTCAGATTCATGCATTTTAATAATCAATCTAGATTTCAGAGCGAGCAAATTTTGAAGCAAGTTTTGAACATTGACAACAAAACATTACAAGGTTTTGACCCATATGACCTTGGATCTATGTGCATATTTCCTTCAAATAATTAAAATTTTCGTTTTAAGTTTTCAAGATTTTGAGTGGAAGAATACACAAGGTCTGTGACATATATTACCTTTGAGTTTGACTTGGTTCAGTAGCTTACTTTCGACTATATGACCTTGAACTTTGACCTGGTTCAGTAGCTTACTGTGATCCAGTTCAGTAGCTTACTGTGACCTAAATGACCTTGAACTTTGACCTGGTTCAGTAGCTTACTGTGACCTAAATGACCTTGAACTTTGAACTGGTTCAGTAGCTTACTGTGACCCAGTTCAGTAGCTTACTATGACCCAGTTCAATAGCTTACTGTGACCTAAATGAGCATGAACTTTGACCTGGTTCAGTAGCTTACCTGGCGTGTCCCATGTGCGACGCATCGTAGACTGTGGGCCCGCAGCTGTACCAAAGCACTCTGCGGCCATTTTGGGGAACGAACAGCTCCTGGAAACAGAGAACGCCACCGTTAACCTTTGCAATGATACAGGCAACAGTACATGCCCTGCAGAGTAGTCATCTCACACAGAATTTGAAAAAAATATATATTTACATAATTTATTTTAATGTATTATTTAATCGGGGTTAGTCACTATAAAAATTATTTCATTCATATCATGGATTGTCACTTAAAATTGAGTGTTCAGTCATTACGTTAGAAAACAGGAATATTTTACGAAATACTGGCTAATATTGGTATACTAGTTAAATTATTTTTTGAACAACACAATATCAAATTAGTAGATAATTAATGTTGAATTTTTAACTCAATTCTTTTTTTCTCTCAGAAAATGTATGCCTAATTTGCATTGGCCATAAAACAATGCCATTAAATGTTCTCTTTTAAAAGCATACGATACACAATGTTTTTTCACCAATACAAAAATAAGTCATCGATAGAAAAAAATGCACATTATTTTTTCTTTTCTTTTGTACAATGTGTTACAACGTGGAATGGAAACTTGTTTTTCAGAATGTCAAATAGCGGCCCCCTGCGACTAAATCAAGGAATTGCGCAATTTGTCATGGAAATGCCAAACACCAGACACCATCAGTCACGTGTCTGTCGTCCGTCTCAATTTATTCGACTCTTTTGATTCCACGCTATCAGATATCGCTACCATTATTTCTCCAGAAATTCTCCCACTACAAAGATGGAACCAAAGTTCGTAAATACCCATAAATGTCGCTAATTTGTTTTGCAATCAATTAATGATCTCGTTACGAGTTAGCGTTACGGACAACTGATGCAGTGCAGCATTATTAGTCGAATTTCAATCAGCTCGAAATTGTCATCGTCACATGTCTGCGGATTCCGTTTCCATATTTTGGGGTCGTGTTTTGTTTGTAATTCTGTCTGGGTGCGAATAATGATATGTATTTATTATTCCAGAGGACGGGTATTAATTAAATAATCCATGGATATCGATTTTGGTCAAAACTCAGCAAATACACAGAGACACAAATGTGTGCATGCACACACACACACACACATACTCACACACACACACACACACCACCCAATTTGAGGGGTTAGAGCCAGAACACTTTATCTCACAATTAGTGTAAACATTAGTTTTAGGCATATTGAACATCATCCATTTGCAAATCCTTGACAAAAAAAAAAGATGATGTCAATCAGATACATACTTTTGAAAATATTCAATAAAATAGAAGTGAGTGGCTCTATATTTAAGTTAACTTCCAAACTTTCAAATGCGATTTACTCAGTATACAGTAAAGTGGAGATAAGGTGTTCTGGCTCTAACCCTCGACATACTCACACATATTCACACACACATACACACACACACACACACACGCACACACACGCACCCACACACACACACCCACACACACACACACACACACACTCACACTCTCTCACACACGCACACACACACACACACGATGCAGAAGCATGGTATATACAGGGTTGCAAGTTCACAATTAGTCTGTGTCACACCTTGTTCTCACCCAAATCTTCCTATTCAAATATCTTCCCATATCATGTCAGCAATACAAGAACATCCATAAAGAAATCTACTTTAATATAAATCTAATACATTTCAATATAAAGTAGACCTTGCATATAACGGACTCGCATAAACCAAACACTTACCTATAACATACTGAATCTGAAGTCCTTGGTCCCGTCTAGCGCTAATTACGGTATATGCGTATAACAGACATCGCATTTAATGGACAAAAATAGCTGGTCCCAATTAGTACGTTATATGCCAGGTCTACTGTAATTTATATTTAATCTATTTACTTTCACCCTCTGTGACTATGGATAGTTTAATTCAAAAATAGATGTTCTTGGTATTTTCCACTATTTAACCCTCTCCATGCTGAAGGCAACCAGAGATGAATTAAAGAGCAGTGTATGTGCCTAATCCAGCAGGGAGAGGGTTAACTGGATATGTATGGAAACTTTTTGCAAACTACGTAATCTATTAACTCCTTATAGCAAAGGATAGCAGTAAATTCACCCGACCTATAAGGTCAAACATTTCTTCATTTGTCTGCAGACATAGACCAATGGGGAGCTTCTCAGAAGCAAGACAAAAGAATTTCTGCTCGCTCTAAAATTCATGGAGAAAGACTAACCAAATTACTTGTCTGCCAACTGGGGGAGAGAGAGTGAGAGGAGGAGGGGGGTGTGTGATTTGGGGGGTGGAGGAGTATCTTCAGTAGCACCCTCTGGTGGAATGTCAAGCAGACGGCAGACAAATGCCAGAGGCATCTATCAAACCAGGTGCCGTTGCTATCAATTATTGTGCAATCAGAACAACATCAAACTTTGATAGGTACCATATTGCTCTCGCTCAGAGTTCCTCCCAGGGTGGAGTCTCAGCTCCACACACTGCCACAGCTCCTCACAGTGTCTACAGGAAATGGCTACAGGATTTCACATTAATAGAATCTAACCGTAAAATTTGAATTTGATTTTTTTTTCTTATTTACCATTTTCATTACGGAAAGGAGTGTATTTTTTGTTTGGCTGATATATTTCTTTTAGCTAACCATACAATTTGAATTTGAATTTGTTTTCTTTACTATTTTCATTATGAGAAGGAGTGTATTTGTAAAGTTTGTTTGGCTGATATTTATTTTAGCTAACTGTAAAATTTGAATTTGAATTTTTTGTATTTACCATTTTCAGTGTGGGAAGGAATTTTAATGTATTTGTAAAGTTTGTTTGGCTGATATATTTCTTATAACCTTCTATTAGAGGTCACCTTCGTATAAATACTAATAACGAATGGGTAGACCCTATTGATAAAGACTGGTTCTTTAACTGCAAATTCCACTTCACACTATGCATCTCATAGTGTTCAAAAGAATCTTGAAAGTTTAATTTGGACTTTTGCATCACTTTCAAGATTCTTTTGCTTTTATCTATTATTTGCTTTATCTATTATCTTTGAATATTAGGGGTCAATGAATGAACGTCTAACTGAAATAAGCAAATTATCATGACAGTATCAAATGTAGAATAATGAAAGCAAAGTTGAATTAATTTTCCAAATTACAATTATTTTCTTTTTGTTTAACCCTCTCCCTGCTGGATTAATCACTACTTTTCTCTGGTTGCCTTCAGAATTCAGAGAATTAAACCGGGTTAAATGTGACACAAGAAAAAACAAAACAATTATAGCAACTGAATGAAAATAAATAAAATAAATAAATAATTAAATAATAATAAAACAATAAGAATATACTAGTAATAAGAAAAATAAATAAAATGGAAAGTTATTTCTGCAAAACAAATCAATAATATTTCCACACCAACTAAAATATACTATAGATAACACTGACATATCTTCACTAAATCCAACAAAGGCTTTCTAAACTCCATAGCTTTGTGATGTGATCTAGCCATGTCAAGGCCATTAGCACGTGAGCGACACCTCTAAGCTGAACATGACAGAAAAGGGGAGATAATTCCTATGTCCTTTGGGCAGCAATGTGGCCCTGGTGAAATTTGGTACAGGTAATTTCACAGCGTACGTCTCTCAATGACACACCGGTATCCGATATCAAAGTCACGAATTACTGCCCACGGTGTATGACAAAGAAGGATTCTAATTGACGATTTATGTCAATATTACAGAAAATTGCTGCGGTGTAAATACCTTTAAGCTTCGTATCGACATTCCGTGATGTTTTTGTTCGAAATTTGTGTTAAAATGTGTCAAATATCTCCATCATAGAGTAGTTGTAAAATCATGTAATACCAACTGTGTCAACCAAATGTCGACATCCTTTAAAGAACATAGAAAATGTATTTCCTTTCCCCCCCGTTTTTTTTAGTTATTTAATTATTTATATTTTTTATATTCTCTATATGAAATAATATTATAAAATATTATAACAATCTAGAAATGGTAGCAAAAGCAACAAAATAAAAATAAAAATTAATTCAATACACTCGAGCTCTGTTAACCAAATGTCGACATCCTTTAACCCTCTCCCTGCTGGATTAGGCACAAGCACCACTTTTAATGGCATCTACATATGGCATCTCTGGTTGCCTTCAACATGGCAAGGGTTATCCCTCTCCCTGCTGGATTAGGCAAGGGCACTGCTCTTTAGGGCATCTCTGGTTGGCTCCAGCATGGAGAGGGTTAAAGAATAGAGAAAATTTAATTTATTTTATATTTTTATATGAAATACTGCAAAGAACAAATAACATAGAAACTGCAAAGAACAAATAACATAGAAACAGCAAAGAGCAATGGCACTTTAATATTTATATTTTTGTGTGTATAAGTGTGTATATACAGCTCATTGACTTTTATGAAGCTCTCATATAATGCAGGATTCAAACTCAAGCAGTGTTGTAATTCAACACACAACGACCCATGTTTGCTACAGGTATTGCTGTTTCCATTAATAGAATTACAACTGCAATATTAGTTTAGATTCTCGAAAATGTGGCTTTAAAACCTCATTGAAACAAAACAAAACAGTTGCCCCTCGAAAAAAATACCCAACCCAAACAAACAAAAACCAAATCAAACAGAAGATAAATTACTTTTTTAATTAGATAAATCAGAGAAAAAAATACAAAAAAACACCAAAAACAATCAACAGAGAACAAAATTTTAAATAAAAAAACAATTCACTAGACTTTTAAAATTTGATATAATCTTATTTAATTGATAATTCTAAAACCTCGTCTCTGTCATGTCACAGGAAATTGTGTGCAGCCTGGAAACCATCGTCACCAGTTATCTCCTTGAGATCCCAGCGTCACATTATCCCGAGACGCGTGCAAATGTTTTTAGCGGATACGATAATGGCCCTCCATGACAGGTGTGCAATATTGACTCAGTTAGCAGGTGTGAAGAGCCCCAATAAAGGGAGGCAATTCACGTCCCCCAGTGCCAACACTGACGTTGATTGTGGGAGAGATTATGTCAGACATGTGTAAACACGGAGTAATATTGTCAGTCGGCTCGTGATCGGAAGAGATATAACATGGGTGAAGTTACTTCAACAATATTCGCAAATATTATCAAGATGGTGCATATTGACCTTTGACATTGCATGCAATTTTTAAAGGTGCACCTCCTCATATAAGTTTGTGCAAATACTAAATGCAAATACTAATTTTGACTGGCTTTAATGGTTTTTATAGCAAAGAAAACTAATTATTTTATACTTCATATAATTTTCTTTTATAAGTAACCATTATTACTACTACTGTTATTATTATTATTATTATTACTAGTATTTACCAATAACATAAGAGTTTGAGAGTGCAATAACACCCATTCAATAAATAATAAATATTTGCACCAGTGCAATAACACAACTGGTTCCCTGCCGCAGATACAAATGATAGGATAGGTAAAAACTGAACATATCATCATGTGTACAGGACGCTATTCGTATAATACTAACCTCATATATCATCTTAAAATACCTCATGCCATACTAATGATGCTGCGAGGTCCTTCTAATGTACTACTACTTGTTGTGGTTCTACTATTACTGTTGCTATCGCTACTCTATCCGTTATAAAGAAAGCAAAGCTAAGAGGCAATCTATTTTCTATTAGTTTATGATGATTTACATTTTTGGAAAGATTTATTCTAGATGTTCATGTAGTATATATCGTACGTTCATCTAGTTGTTACCTCCAACCTATTTTCCAAACTTGTCACGTTTTACAGAAATACGAAATACGACCATTTTCTTCGGATTGTATCTGTTTGTGACATTGCGAATCATACTATCTGTATATACTATTTTGGTATCAGTAACGATTGATTACTGGATTTTGCAATTGTGCATTAGGTGGTAAGAATAAGTATGAGTGTCCCGTTATGGCAAAAATTCGTTAAACATAACAAATTATATATACAAGTATGTTCACCACTTAACCAACACTTTCACACCACCATAACCACTATTATCACCATATTCACCATATTCATCATCATCATCATTATCATATTCATCTTCGTCATCATCATCATCATCATCATCATCATTATAATCATCAGCAATAACAAGATACAATATAATAAAACACATACCTTTAACTTGCTCGATAATAGCAATTGTATTTGTGCAGCACTGTTGAAACCCTCCTTTAGTATTTGTGCAGCACTGTTGAAACCCGCCTTTATACTTGCTAGTAAGTGTGACAAAGATAATCACGATGTCCGTGATAACTTTTGTGACATCCATTCCGCAAGTGCAATGTGAAAACTAGGCATAGATGAAGCGTGTGAATACGTTACAGAATGCACTGATAGTCCTGGGACCATTAGTCTTAATGCGTGCACTGTAGTTAACCGTAGTTGTGGTCATAACCCAGATATGCGTGCCCTCTCAGAACGTGCTAACGGTTTTGGATATACAATGTCTATACCAGTATGGCACTAATAATATAATGGAATGAAAATGGAATTTTACTGAAAAACACAAAACTTGTTTCTACAAACTACATGATTTGTATAATATAGTCTTTACTTAATAGTGACTATTTAAATGCATACCATTTATGGGATACTAATTGCACGATAGGGAAATTTTATTTAATTATTTTCAAATAAGAGGTCGATGTTTTGCGTTTCAATTGATTATTGAGGAAGAAGATTTAAACATAAAATAGTAATGTTATGTATACGGTCGCTGTCGTAATGATCTAAACATACAAGTCATTGGTTTATATTACCGGTTAACTGCATATGACTAAATAGTGTCAGTAGATCTCTGCATTAACTTGGAAAGAGTTGCACAGGGTTATCGCATGAAATAACAAAATGAAATTTCATTATTTTCCAAGACACAATTAGGTTTTGCTGTTAACAATTCCATTGAAGTTTGTGCATTTTTTGTTATCCACACCTAATGTTGTTTTTTTACAATGGCGAGGTATAAGTCATCCTCGAAACTCCAACCATTAAGTCTACATAATATGTGTCAAATGCTGTTAAGTAGATATAATTGCTTATCATCACAATGATTACATTCAAAAATCAATTTAAATACAAAATGAAAATGCCCTAAGGAAATCTGATAGATTAAACAAGTCATCTTCTATTATTGTGTATAAACTAACATTAATTGGAAGTATCTGTCAGTCATTGTGGCTGGGAATTATTAATGGATTATTAATGATAATTGTATTTAAACAGACGATACTAATATTTATATCTGATAATAATTGGTCATTGTTATCTTCACATGGTAATCATTGACATTTCATTTCGTAATTAATTAGCAAGTCAATTAACATTTCTCTGTGATACTTGTATGTATGTGATGTTCGTTGCTTTAGCTTCCCATTGATGACGATCAAAAGGAAATAATCCGCATAGATGCATTTCTATTAAATCAATTATATATACTACTAAACAAATAAACGCAAGTTTGGATTCGGTAAGTTACATTTATTATCATCTAACATGACTTGCGTGAATACCCTATATCGATTGGTCAAAAAGTGCCACTCCCACGAAATCAGAGGGTGTCTATTCGCGATTGAAACACCTCTGATTTTAGAACCGAATCACTAGCGCAATAATTCA
>JAUTBV010100121.1:0-16094 GCA_032361325.1 Lepetodrilus fucensis | reverse complement strand
CCTTGCTTTACCCCTTTAATGCTGAGCGCCAAGCAGGGAAACAACAAGTACCACCTTTTAACGTCTTTTGGTATGATGCGACCAGGGATTGAACCCGCGACCTTCCGCACTCCGGGCCAACGCTCTAACCATTACGCCACGAATGATCACATTCAAATTGTGTTTACAGTTTACTAAAACATTTACATAATTTGATACCAATATTAGGAATGGTATGAAGATTACAATTGCCATAACATGATTTAAATGCACTCGAACTTCAAAATGTATTTAATTGAAACACAGCAACAAAGAATGCAAATCTCACAGCAACATTATTAACCAACACAAACAGTTAACCTTGTCATGATCATATTGCAAAAGTTTATCCATGTTACTGTACCAGTATTTGAGGATTTTCAATTCAAATGGATGTTTACTTTAAGCCAAGCCAGCTGGTCAGAGTATCGAAGACATTTGCAGACTCCTCTTTCTTCACCTTCTCATTCTCATGGCTTTTCTGGCTTTCAAGAGAAGCAGACATCAGTTTAGGAATCACTGATGCTTCAGGTTTTTTCACCATACTGTCTACTTCATGGAGGACAGAACTATCCCCATTCACGACACCACTGGTATCCAATTCAGTGTCCATCAAATCATTGGAAGCAATATCAGATGAGTTGGGAACTTCCGAGGATGCACCTCCAGGATGTCCAAGGGACTCGGCATCGGTAAAGGCAGAGACCTCCGCCATGTCAAAAGCATCACCTTCCCCACCCTCAGGGTCTCCAACACTGGAAGACACCACTCCTGAATGATCTCCTTCATCTGAAGCAGAAGTCTCGACTTCATCCCGAGGAGCATCATAAATGTCTCGAGCTTCCTCTTTGATCTTGACCTCAGAGGAAGTCGTTTCTACAGCAGCAGTTATGTCGTCATCACCGGAGGTCTCGTCAGCCAATGCTTCAGTCTTCACTCTCACTGTAGACATCCCATCTTCCGCTTCTGCTGCAGGATCCTGCATTTGACTTTCCTCGTCCTCAAAACTCTCGTCAAGCAGGCCGTCCTCCCCGTACCTAGCGCACGTCCTCAGACCTTTCTTCAACTCGTTGGTCATCAGCTCCTCCAGGTCGTACTGGTTCATGAACTTGATGTCTCTCAGGACAACTCTGGGATCCAAATCCACCAGCTTTGGAAGGTTGGTCTTTTCCGATTTCAAGTACTCCACATAACTAGCAGCCGATGTCAGGTCGATAACGTCCTGGTCCAAATGTGGGTGTTGGTTCCCACAGTGGTATCTGACGTGGGCACGAGTGTAGGCACTGTAGCAGCAGTGTGCACATTTGTACGACCGGTTCTCAAAGTGGGTCTGTATGTGAGTGCTGAAGTCTGACTGGTCTGTGGCGACGTACGGGCAGAAGCCACACTTGAGGGGAGAGTCGGTGCTGATGTCAGTCTTGAGGTGTTTGAAGGTTCCATGCCCCACCAGGTGTAGGCGGTATTGATACAAGCTCTCACTCTTGTACGGACAGTAGTTGCAGCTGTACGTCACATTCTGACTTGACCGTCTCTCTGGAAACACAACCAAACACAATATACAGTGATGGATGATACAGTGAGTATGGAGTTTAACGTCACTACAGGAATCGTTTACCAATTTGCGACGATGGATGATATAGAAATATCAAGTTTGTCAAAAATGTTTAGTAATAACATTAATAAGTTTTCATGCTGTTTTTGTAGTGTCTTAATTCCAACTTGTAACTAATAAATTATTTTCAATTTGCATACTGGAATAGTATGTGTCATGATTATCAACGACAGGTTTGACACAATGCCCCATTAAATCTTTCCCACAATTAATTAATGACAACATCAAGTTGACAAGGACAGGAACAGATTAAAACAGGGTCTTGCTGCGGATGACATTGATATGAATAAAAGGACAAAGTACATAAAATCCCTGTTTTGCTGTTATAGGAATTAAGCTGTTCCAGATAATGCTACAATACTAATGGACTCTGTGCCTTCTGTAGCCTGGTTCAGAGATTACAAAACTTTCTTGAGCATGATTTTAAACAACTCAAAGTTATCTTCACAAAATTGTACTCATAATTTTGTAATCTCAGGGCCTGGACAAACTAAAACATGGTCGCCAATAACTCAAGATTTACAGCACATAGATGCGTTCACCATTTTAGACACAAATGTTACCATAAGAATGCGTGCACACCTTTTTGAAACAGAAAATGTAGTCTAGAACAAGCAGTAGAGCATGTGAGCACAAAACATGCCACCTGTGAGGTTAGTGAAATAATCTTTAAAAAGACTCAAACCCCAATTCACCAACCCAACCAACCGTAGCTGATTCTATTGTTTCATTGCCTATATTCTCAACCTGGTATATACTAATTCAATCAACATAAGGCAGAGAGCAGCTATGTGAAGCTTCAATAAAATATTGCTTACAGACAAGACAAGCACAGTAAGCTTATAAACTTTGCACTGCAAACTGTCACTATTTTAATGAAGGTTTCAGCAAATACTTAAAATATCAAGATATTTTAATTCTGGAAATCACTCTTGCTATAATGATTAATCTGACTATTTAGTAGGCCTATTTAATAATAGAAAGAATAAGGGAAACTAGTTTTGGGATGATTTTATTTTACTTCCTTTTTATAAGTTTTGTTTCGATGGGAACTGTTTCAACAAGCAACTGTCATGGATAGCAATTCAATCCCAGATTGATGTTTTTAATGTTTAATTTGTCTGATGATAACATTTGTCCGAAACATCAATCATGTCCAAATTTGTTTTCCCTAGTTAACATGAGTTATATCCCTTTCACTATCTCCTCATTGAGAGTATGGTAAATTATTTTTTAAGATCAGTCATGCGTGACAACTGTTATTCTTTATAGGCTAACTTCATTTTCTTTCTCATTAATAATGTATTTCTTACAAATTTATTTGATGGTTAATTATATGAAAAACTGAAAAGAAATATAATCAGTAATTATCTGTTTATTAGCATTAATTTGTTACAACTTGACAATTTAGGTCATATAAATATGACTGGTTACATGACAAACAGGAAGAAAATTAGTCTTAGTGCTAGAAAATTAAACGAGTGAGTAGAAACTAGAATGACTGTAATAAAGAACAAAGGAAGACAGTTAGTCAAATTTTCATGGTCTGTCGACCCGAGGTGTTAGCACAAAATGTGATGCAGAGAAGTGTGCAACTTGCACTGTCGGACAGTGACTAGATGTCTAATCAAAATACAACATAAATTTGATAATAAACACGGTCTTCTTCAAGTGGCTCTACCATGAAAATTTGACTTTTAATTTCAGTTTGATCGACATCACTTACATGGCTACCACCTCTCTGTCTCACACTTAGTCGAGTCTTTCCACCTACAAGGTCAAGTTAAATATTACACAAAAAAAAGCTAACAGTTCGTCAGGCATCCTATTATTCATCTCATAAATATTATGAAAACTAAGTGACTTCTTTTCATTCACATTAAACAGCATTCGTGCAACAGGTGTTCAATTATTGCAAGGACATGTGTTGAAGCGAACTGATACTGAAAGCTAACAAGAAAAGAACTACTGAACTGGATGAACGTTATTACAATGTTAAAAACTAGCAAACGAAAGTGTCTACAAAAATACACTCCACTACAATCAGATTAGCAGCAGTGAACATTCAGCGAGACTAAAACCACATTAATTACCAGAAAGAAGAAATTCATGGCAATCTGTACTAGAATGAGTAAAGCAAAAAGAGTTGCAACAAGTGTGAACGCAATAGGTAAAAACCTACCCTCAACAGGTGCTGGTTCTGCTGCTGGTTCTGCTGCTGGTTCTGCTGCTGGTTCTACTGCTGGTTCTACTGATGCTTCTGCTGCTTCTGCCGATTCGACCTCAGCCTCCTGGACCTCCTCAGCCTCCTGGACCTCCTCAGCCTCCATGGGTTCTTCCTTCTTAATGACAATGGCTGGCTTAGGGTCCACTTCAGGCTCAGGTTTGATCCCTGCACTGTTCTCCACCATGTGCAGCAGCCACATGTTATATCCAGGATGGAAGGTCTGCTGGTGCTTCTCCAGGTAATCCCTGCATACAAGGAAAATAACATCAGTGGTTGGATACTGGAATAGTCATGTATTTGGTACATTTTAACTCGTAAATATTGGACGGACAACCTGAATATGGTCGTATCAATGGCATAAGAAATCATTTAAATCAATGACATTTAAATAATTACAAGAAAGTTTATTTCCTGTTGCTCATAAATTTCAGAAACAATAGACAACCTGTAACATGTTTAGACATCAATTACAGGCAAGACATTTGTGTAATTATTATTTAAAATGAAACTATTTTTTTATTAATAATTAATCTTTATGAATAATTTAGAAAAACTATATTTAAAAAATAATATTGTCCGTTATATGAGAAGTCTGTTATACGCATGTACCATAAATAAATAAATACACCATAAATAAATAAATAAATAAAGGACCGAGATTTCCAGATTCAGTACGTTATAGGCGAGTGTCCGATTTATGCGAGGCTGTTATACTGATAAAAAATAAAAAATAAAATAATAGTATTTATATAGCACAATATTCACAAAGATAGTGTTCCATGTGCAAGAAAATCTGGCTACATACCTGTTGCTGTATCGGAGGTGGCAGTATGCACACAGATACTTCTTGGGCAGGTGACACCTGCAGTGACTGACCATCGCCGGGAGGTACCATGCTGAGAAGGCGCAGGCCTTGCAGTAATACTTGGTCTTGTGATTGGACAGCTGCTTGGAGGTGTGCAGCTCGGCAATGGACGGTTGTGCACTGATGGACCCAGGGGTGACGATCTCCCCGGTTTCGTTGCAGGTGTTGCCCTGTCTGGTGTCCAGCCAAAGGAACTCCCTGTCAGGATGGGCGCCGTTGTGATGCCGTTTCATCTGGTCCACGCTGACGGTGTATGGAGTGTCGCACCAGTGGCAGGCTATGTCCTTGGTCACCGCCTTGCTCTCCCTGTCCAGTCCGTTCTTCCAGAACTTCTTCTTGAGAGACTTGGTCGGCGACATCGGCGACATCGACATCTTCATGGTCCTTTTGATACTCGGCGACATCGGCATCTTCATGGTCCTTTTGATACCTTTGAATTTTGATTCGTGGAACGTCTGCTTCGGTTCCTTGAAGTTGAGTTTCTCGTCTGTAGATGGCAATTTTGGCGCAGCGACAGGCATAATTGTGCTGCTGTCGGGTGGAGCTCCGACATTGACCAGTAGGGCGTTCTTGCGCGACTCTTCCAGGAACCTGTTGACCTTCTGCTCCTTCTTGTCCTGCTTAATGTACTGACACTGGTCCGAATGCTGGAGGTTACGGATGTGTTTCCGGAGCTCATCTGTGGATGCATAAGCCTGGCTGCATGAGGTACAAGTGTAAGGTCTGTACTCAACGTGTCGATTGATGTGACATCTCATCTTGCCTCCAGCATTGTTCTTGAGGCCGCAGACCCTGCAGATGTACCTCCAGGGCTGAGGAGAGATGATGCAGAGCTTGCTGGAGGAATGATTAGCCTTGTGATGGTCTTTCAAAGCCTGTACACCTGGAGCCTTGAACGTACAGTATCCACAGAACAGCATTTGATTTTCTGTGAATGTTCCTCTCTTTACATGAGACTTCTTGACAAACACCTCATGGTTGTCCGGCTTGTCATCAGTAGTTGATGGAGAGAGATCAGTCGAGCTGGGGGATGGAGAAGGCTCTCTACCTCCAAGGGCGTGGTTTTCTCGTGTGTGTTTGATGATGGTCTCAGCTGTATGAGTCTCAAAGTTACAGTAAGCACAAGCATAATGTTTGACTGGTTGATGAGGACTACTGGCCCTTGGTTCTGGCTTGTATTCTTCTTCCAAACCAGGTTCTGTCTTCACAGAAGTCTCCGCTGGTCCAGTGTCCTCAAAGGACAAGTTGGCAGGACGTCCTTCATGTTCCACTTCAATATGCTGATCCAACAAAAACTTGCTGTAAGTCTTGTAACCGCACAGGGGACATTGCTGTTCTCGATACTTCTCATGAATTCTCAGCACGTGGCGGTAGACATTAGATCGATGCAGAGAGGTGAATCTACATTTTTCGCACACAAACTTCTTGAAGTTGCCATCCTCTACACACACCACCTTTATCTGTGTTGTGACATCCACCATGCGAGAAGTAGTCTTCAGCTTCTTTGGAGTGACGGAAGCCTCATAAGACGAAGCAGCCTCGGACTCGGAAGGCTGCTTCTTTCTCTTCTTTCCAAACATGGCTACCACCATCTGACCCTTGTTGTCTTCTGTGGAGTCGCTTGCCATTGTAACGGTTTCAAAGCCTGTGAGCGAATCATTGTCATCGTAATCGTTACTTTCATCATACGCTGGCTTTCTCCCAGACGTGTGAGCACCAGCCCCAGAAGCAGCTTCCACAAGTACTTCCTGTATTCGACGATCCATGTCCACTTCCAGGATCCTGGCCTGAGGGGTCACCTTAGGATGAGCCTCCTTCATGTGGGCAACCACAATATACCTCTCAGCGCCCTGGACGTGACAATGTGTGCAGCCATACAGTCCTATCTTCAGATGCTTCATAAGGATATGTCGATGTATGGCATACCTTCTTGGAAACTTCCACTTGCACAATTTGCACTTGAAGGTGCTTCCCTTTTGGGCAAACAGAGGTGCCAGCTTGCCATGTAACTTGTCCTTGCCAAGGCAGTATGATTGTGGTCCCATTGTCTTCACTGGGGACGCAGCAACAGAATTTGTGTATGTATTAACAGGCTCTGGTTTGACAACATTGTAAGTGTTGAGGAACTCCTGCACCTTCTGTTCCATGTCGATGTCCAGAGGTTCAAATTTGATGGTCTGGTTCTTGTGCTGCTCGAGAATATGATCAATGATGACGTGCTTCTCGACTCCTTCAAAGCCGCAATGTCCGCACTTCAGCAAAGACACCTTCAGATGATTGACAACCAGATGGCGGTGGATGGCGTACTTGCGGGCAAATTCAACACAGCACAGGCTGCACTTGTTCTTTCCGTCTACACAGGTATACAAGCACAGCAGCTTTTCATCGAGATATGGCGTACCGAGAGGACCGGACAGCTTGGTGGTGGTTGACAAGTCTTTTTCTGGTGAGAACTTTGCAAATGGTTTGAAATTGAGGAGTGATGAGGAGCGTTTTGGAGAAGGATTGGCTGCTGCTGCTGCGGTTACAACCTTCTTCTGGTGTGCCAAGAAATCTGCAACAATCTTTGAGATGTCATGGTTGAACTCTACCACCACACTTTCTTTTTCTGGGTGGTTAGTCTTGAGGTGACGTCCAACCTTGTACTTTTGCAGGCCTTTATGTGGACAGTAGGGACACCCAACAAGAAATATGTTCAAGTGGCGTAGGAGGTGAATGTGCATGAAGAACTTCTTTGGCTTCACAGAATTGCAAATCAGGCACTGTTGCCGATCACCAAAGTTTTTGTAGAGGCACGCTAGTTGCTCATCCAGGTCTCCAGATCCGATGATGCAGCTCTCGTCATGTTTCTCTGGTGAAACAGATCTTTTGGGAACTTTCAGAATTGGCTTGACATCTCCCGAGGACATTTGAGTGCCACTTCCTGCGGTCTTCTGCCAACCAGGCCACGTGCACTTGCCCATAGCTGTGATCTCAGGATGGTCTTTTGAGAGATGTAGAACCAGATTTCTTCGGAAGTAGGTTGCAAAACTTGGACATTTGGGACACTTCACAGCCTGGGTGAAGACTTGCCTGTCTGGAACCAGGAGAACCTCGTTGTTGAGAGTGGTTGGAAGACCAAAAAGCATTTTCCCAGTCGGACAGGATTGCTCCACAGCTGTGCCTTTGTTCCTAGTCACTATCATGACATTGGGGTGGTTTTTCTTCATGTGATCCATGAATGCTGATCGGTATGCTGATGCATAGTAGCAGCTGCAGCATCTGGCAGGAGTGCTGATCTGGTCGCCGGCAACAGTTTCTGGAATCACGTACACTTGCTCAATGTGGTCCAGGTTAGCTTCCGGTTCAACTTTGATTGTAGCGTCATCACTGTCGGGCTGCGGGTGATCCACCCCTGTCTGTCCATCCTCCTCTGCATCTTCGTCATCGGATTCATCATCCATGGACATGCATGCCAACCCGCCTTTGGTCTTATTGTGCAGCTGCACATGTGCTGCAAACTCTACCCTGTCTACTGTGGCAAAGGAACAGGTTTCACATTGGAATTTGTCCACACCATGCTTGCCCACTAGAGAGCCAAGATTCTCGATCATGGGGGCTTCTGTCACAGATGTCTCGGAGAAAGTATTGTCATTTCCGCTAGTGTCAATTGTCACAGTCTTTCTCACCACGATCAACGCCTTTCCTCTGTGCTTCTCTCGGATATGGTCATACACAATTTCTCTGGCTGTCGACGACAAACTGCAGTACCTGCATCTCAAGAAATCCAGTGTAATTTTCCCAAGATTGGTGTGCTTCTTAACGTGGGATTTCAGATCAGCAGCCTTAGGGACAAGATATCGGCAGAAGGGACACTTGAATTTCTTTGATGCATTTTCTTTGTGAGAGTCGAAAGGTGAAGAAGACAGCTGTCTGGGAGGAGATTGCCATGCAACTTGTTGCTTCACGGAGTACGATTCAACTGAAGTATTCACATCCTTGTGTTCTCTTTGGTAGTGAATCTGAAGGTGGAGTTTATGTCTTGTCTGATAATTGCAGTGTTCACACTCCAACACTCTGCTTTCCATGATTCTCTCCACCACAGAGAACATATCCTCTTCGTTGCCATCATTCATGTGGAGTTCATCCCTGGTACGGATATGCCTCAGCATGACATATCGCTGATTGGAGTCAAAATCACACCTCTTACAGTGATACATCCAGTACTTGATCAACCCTGGATGGCAGTTGATGTGAAGCTTAAACTTCTGAGAGCTGTCAAATCCTTGAGGACAATAGAGGCACCTGAACCTGTGTCTTTTGATAACTGGCAGACCGTGGCATTTCATGTGACTCTCAAGTCTTCTTTGGTCTCTTGCAACGAATGTACAGTGACTGCACTTTGGTGCTTTGATGACTTTTTCAGTGGGGGAGGCATCTTTGGACGTGTTGGAGCTATGTTCACTCAGAGAGGTAGACATCTTTCCATACAAACTTGCTCCTTGCGTGTTCTCTATCTTTACCTTAACTGTGTCGGTCAATCCTTCTTTGAGACTTGTATAGGACTTGGCCGACGACATCTCCTCAGTGTCTGCAGAAGCAGCTGTTGTTTTGGGGGTACTACATTTGTACTGAGCTCTAACCTTCTTGTAATTATTGGCCTTTCTGTCCTTGCATATGATCTGCTTTGCAACTGATACCATCTTTGCTTTCCCAGGATGATACTCTGCAATGTGCTTCAGGATCATTCGCCTGTCAGTTCCTTTACAAGCACAGTGAGGACAGTTCACCACATGGATAAAGTTGTCTTCAAAGTGGCTCACAAGAGCCTTGACATCATGGAAGGTCTCACTGCACTCCTTGCAGATGTACACTCTGATGTCCTGGTGAAGAATCTGCATGTGATTCAGAAGATCAGACAAGAGGTTGGTGCCAAACTTGCATCTGTATATGCCACACAAATACAATGGAGCAGACTTGCTATATGTGTGCGCATGGTTTGTAATATGACGTAGCAGACTTTCTTCAGTGTGGGACATCCATCCACAGTAGAAGCAGGGGAAGGATTTCTCTCCGGCATGGCCGAGAAATAGATGGTCTCTGAAATCGACGGAATTAAGACAGCTGAAGTTGCAGTTTAAACCACAGACGTAGAAGTTGGGATTGCGCATGTGTTTCATTTGAGCTTGTGAAATGGCTGCAGCTGAACTGGATGGAGCCGATACTGTGCAGCTTGCCGGGAAAGGTGTTGCTCCTGTGAGGAGCTGACACAGTTTTGTCTGATGAGGTTTTGATTTGCCTGATGTGTTCTTCTCCTCCTCTGGTTTTTTACTCTCTTTCACAGGCGATGTCTCTTTAGTGTACTGGACAGATATACGGCCATCTTTGAAGACGTCGATGACTACACCACTCAAATCAACACCGTTTGACTTGTCACTGTCCTTTTCTGCAGATTCAGTAGAATGTCCAACATTGCTCTGCTTCTTCTCCTGAGAGAAGTCCTCTCCATCCAGGGAATACGATGAAATAATTTTGATACTCATATCTTCTATTTCATCGGCTGTCTTTTCTGATGACTCTTGCACAGATGTAGAACCTGAGGTCTCGTTGGACTCCTTCTCTTTACTCTTGCGGTCGGAGTCATCTTTCTTGGCAGATTCACCATCTCTTGTACTTTCACTACCTACATTTTCAAGATCAATGTCTTCTTCACTCTGGTTTTCTTTGGTCACAATTGTGTCTGACTGATCATCCCCAGGAATACTGTTACTGTCATCGGACTGCTCAACTGGTTTATCTTCAGTCTTGTCTAGATAATCAGAATCTGCTGAAGGTTCTCGAGCATCAGTTTCATCATTGCTTGTTGTCTTGTCATGGACAGATGTTTCGTCTGTGGTATTATCAACAACAGGAATATCACTGCTCAACTCCATACTGACCTCCTTGGATGTGGGTACAGAACTAGCAGCTGCTTTGTCATTTTCAATATATTCCTCATCTTCTGGGTCTGCAGACACACTAGTAGCATTTTCATCAGGATTGACAATGTCTGCCTTATCATTAGAAGCACATTTGCTTTCACTAGAATCCATTTTGTCATCTTCCTGCACATCATTCTTTTCCGATTTTTCCACTTCTTTAGAATTTTCAACTGGTGGCACATCAACATGACCACCATTATTTACACTCGCTTCATTTTCAGCAATGGTATCATTATTACTTTCACTTTTCCTTTCACTAGCATCTTTATTGCTTCCCTTCTCTTCTGAAGCCTGTTCACTGTCCTGTTCTTGTGGCTCTGAAGTGTCTTGCTCCACATTATTAGCATCACCATTTTTAGATTCTCCTTTGGATGGTTCCTGCTCCCCATGTTCACTTACAGATGACGCCTTTCTACTAGGTGGGAGAGGGCTGCTTGACTCGTCCAAAGATGACCTGTTCAATGAACTGATGGAAGCAGTGGATCCTGAAGACAGACTCTTCTTCAGCTGATGCTTGGATTGTGGAATGAGAGCATAGAAGACGCACGAGTTGGTTTTCTGTGCATCTTGCATCAGATGCTTAGCCCTACTCAGAGCCTTCAGCATGCAATTCAGTTTCTTGCCCTTGTGCGCCTCCGCAAGGTGCTTGATGATTTCCTTTCTCGTTCCAAAGGATTCCTTACAGTACAAGCACTGGTACGGTTTGGCTATCAAGTGACACATGAGATGCTCTTCAAAGTGATGACCTTTGTTCTTGTAGTCACACTCATTACATGTATACACTTCACCGTTATACGTAACAGCTATCTGGTAACCTTCTTGACTACCTCTTCTCTCACTGGATGTGACTTTACTGAGGGAAGGTTTCGGTTTACTTGTGGATGCTTTGCCATCAGGAGACACACCTCCATTTGCTAACTTCCCTGGATTATTAGTTTTGGTCGTTTCAGAAACGCCGTCTTTCTTTGGTGTGACGGAATCACCAGATTGAGGTTCCTCACCTGAAGACCGTTCAAGCTCGTGCTCCGGCTCCGATTCCGACATTGGTTTAGCTTCAGCACCATCAAACAGTTTACATTTGACTTCTTCCAGTGTTAAACCATCCCCTGGTGGCAGCAAGTCAGCTGAAGAGGCTGGCTCTTCCATTGGGGGAGTGGACCCGTTAGAATCTGAGGCTTCATCCATCAATGGTGTGTCGCAGTCTCTCTCAGGCTCATCAGGTTCGTCAGGCTCGGAGTCGGCTGCACCATCAGACTGAGGTTCCGCTGGAGACTCAGTATCAGAGGTGTTTCTGGGTAGAACGTCATCTTCCTTAGTTGTAGTGGGAAGATTTTCATCTGTACTTTTGGGATCCATAGTTTGTATTCAGTTATTCATCACCTGAAACACAGAGAAAGAAAACCAAAATTAATTTTATATATCAAAATACAAATGAGATTACATTTTTGATTGATTGAAATATCAACTATTTCCACAGACAATTTTCATTAGATGATCTGGACATATACCTGAATAAATAATGGCCATAAATATTTTTAAGAAAATGCGATGGATAACTCCCCACAAAACAATTTTCATTAAGTTAAATTAAACATGTTAAATTATTTTCAAATTGTTAAAACCACACAACACTATTCCATACTCATCCACCAAGCTAGAATCGTATCTACTGTTTGAAGATGTTGCATCATATGACATTGAGATTTCTGCATTCAATTAGGTGACTAAGTTTATGGTATTATTTCAACAGGATATATTTGATCCAAATACATCTATAATTGAAATAGAGCACTGGAGGGGGCGAATATGGAATATAGATCAATGGACATATGTATTGTTTAGGTCATGAATAATGAATATGTCACAGATCGAGGACAGAATACTAATAAAAATTGATTCACTAGAGTACATGAGTGAACAGGAACAGCTTAAATTTTAACCATCCCAGGGCTTATCAATGTGACACCTAGTGCTCTGCCAATACATATGTACATACTGGATCCAAACAGGGAGGGCAATACAGAGATATCCTATCAATACACCTGGATAAATTTGTATTAAAATAACAGGTATGACTGTATTCCCATGCATTGTCACCACATCATGGTCTTGGACAAGTTTTGATCCTCTATAATAAAGGTTTAGAGATTATTTGCTTCTACAAGTGACAGAGTGACAGAGAGAGAGAGAGAGAGAGAGAGAGAGAGAGATAATATGGAGTTTAACATCGCTGCGGGTATCTTTCACCCATTTGCGACAAAGAGAGAGAAGGAATATATACTTACGGAAACCTAACAATAGCAATGATGTACAGTCTATGCCTAAGGTTGGAATCACTGTTTCCTACAGGATAGGACTGACCAGAGATTTAATTTTATGCACGTATAGACTTTATTGATCTATGCTGCATGCTGTAAATCATTAAATTAATGCAAGCAGAATATTAATGCGAAAGCCATATCGTCGCATTTAATTGCTGCGCATTAAAGGCAAGTACCGGGGAAAAAACATGTATGTAGAATTGACCATTCGCATTTTATTGGTGTTGCATTTACGTCTAAAATCTAGGTCACATTAAATTAGTGACGTATTAATTTAGTGATTTAGGATCAGATTGAAACAGCATTCCTTTTTCCTAAAGGGTTATTTGTCATTTGATTATTTTATTAATTTAAGAACATGTTAATGAATGCATTGACTAAATACCATAATGCATGAAGAGGGTATTCCATAATTGTTTATTTAGTTCTTGTTTAATTGGTGTCTAGAGCTACTTTCACGATTCTATCAGTATCATTTAATGGCAGGAAACTTGCAACACCCGTAGCACCCAATGTTGCAGTAAACCATCAGCGCTATGGATGTTGCAGGTTTCCTCCTGCCCTAAACCGACAAGTTCTGATATAAGTGAAATAATAGTAATATTTTTGTGTGTATAATTAATGGTAATCAAAGGCATTACATAATGATACAATATTGTATATTGTTTATTAAGTATAATAAAATATTAAAATATGGTTAATTTGGATTTTGTGCATAATAGTTAATTATTCACATGTATTATGCTAATAATAAAAATGTCCACAAACCTCCAAATAAAAAACACAAAATCGACAGCTATTATAATTACAAAATAGTAACATTAATTAGCTTTGTTTTTCTTAGTTTAGTGAACAAAGGTCATCTATATTATCGCAATGTCAGTCTCAGATATACAAATGGATGCCATCATCAGAAGACCACTGCCCAGTAACAATGAAACGTCCAATTACATCACAGACATCACATTAACAGCAAATAACATGGATTGAAATCAGCCGAATAAAAATATCTTCCTTTCAGCTTGACTTGCACCAGCCATCCATCAATGCTTTCCCAGCCAGCCAGCAATACCCAGATAATGGCTGTGGCCATGTGAGACGCAACCCCCCACAGCTAACTCTCCTTGAGTCTTCCTTCAGCTGGGAACAGCTCTGCTAAATCAATAGCAGATATCTATGGCCTGGCTGCCTCATGACCTCTCCATCCGGCAGTCTTCACTTCACAGACATCAGCCTCATCAGATGCTTAGGACATTTCTGAGAGAATGCCAACACAGAGCAGAGCAGTGCAGTTCAGCAAGCAAGCAAGCAAGCCTACACTGAACATCAGCTTGTAGAAAACTTGTCTTAAGGCGTAATGTAAATGTCTGCCAACTATTCGCCACGGGCTACACTTACTTGAAGAATTGAAGCTTTATGTGATGTGATCAAATCATGATTAAAATATAGGCCGTGAAGAGTTGACTGCCTGAGTGGTATCCTTAGCAATCAAAGTTTGACAGCTTAACAGCAGTAGAGATGATGTCAGTTAACATTATGAGTGTATGGTACATGGTTTAGGGTTGCAATGTTTGACCTGCTTCAGGTGACCGGCATGGGTGACCGGCATGGGTCTTGTATTGCAGTACATGGCATTGTTTGGCTACAATAAATACAACACGACATGACGTGGTGTCATGATGCATGAAATGGTCATACAATACACAGTATTGCATTGTGTTACAGAACATTGCCTTAGTGTGTATACATGGTATGATCTGGGTATGGTTTCTCGAAGCTCTCTTATCCGCTAAGAGACCATAGCACTCTCTTAACAGTGTATTAGCTATCGGCAAAGAGAGCACTATGGTCTCTTAGTGGATTAGAGAGCTTCGAGAACCAATATCCTGGAACAGATCATGGTATGACTTGGGGGTTACAGAACATGGCATGGTTTGGCAATATAAAATATGGTATGCTTTGGGGGTTATAGAACATGGCATCATTTGATGTTACAGAACATGGTATGCTTTGGTGGTTACAGAACATGGTATGCCTTGGGGGTTACAGAACATGGCATAATTTGGGGTTACAGAACGTGGCACGGATTGGTGAAGCAGTAGATGGGTGTAAGTTGGACAGTTGCTTTGAGGTTGAGAACAAGATACAACAGCCTTTTACTTGGTACATTGTGTGTAGGGAAGGAAAACTGCATTACAATGCCTCTACCAACAACTGTTCAAGGGCCATGTTCTTGAATCTATCGTACAAGTAACGACATTGTTAAGTCTTGGTGGAGGAAAATTGGACTATTTCTGGGTCATCAAATTTTCCTCCACGAAGTCTTAATGATGTCGTTACGTGTACAATAGCTTCGGGAACATGGCCTCGAATGTGGCATTGTCATTGGTCGAATGAATCCTAATGAAACGCCTTCTGGCATTCCAACAATAACTTCCAATAACAATTGTTTTTATACAAAAAGTAATTTCCTTTTCCCCACAAGATTTGAAATATGTTCAAAACTGATGAATGTTCATAACCTAGGCCCACACATTAACATATTATTGCATGTAGATGAAATGGATTATCAATATGGATCACGTAATATATCCCAGTTTGGGTTTCTTATGGTAACTTGGTTTATCGTAACTTTGAACTTCAAAATACATGGATTATTACAAAGTTAACAGATTGATTTTCATAATGTTCTGGATTATTGCCATCTGGCTATTAAAAAGAATGATACCACAAGTGATTATATCACTATGATCTGGGATTAACTACGGAACCATGTCAGGTCAAGCGTCTTCAAAACAACAATCAATAAAACACCTGTGAAGACAGATTTCAAGACAATTGTAGCAGGACTTCTATGTTACCTAGCACATTTTCAACATTAGAAATACTCTTGTGACAAATAAACATGGAAAAACCATGCATCTGTATCTGTACACTACTACTACCACTGCAGTGTTAGATATCTAGCAGTTCAGGAAATGTGTGGTGGCAAATATGGTCCTGCACACTATTGTATGGAAAGCGCTCTCTTTGGAAGCTATAGGTATTACACAACCAAATACTTTTCCATAGGCCACAATGGTAGCGTTTG
>JAUTBV010100110.1:0-16096 GCA_032361325.1 Lepetodrilus fucensis | reverse complement strand
TGATGATTCCTTGTGATGGTTTGTTGTAGAAAAACTAAAAATACTGTTTCTAGTATGTATTGATGTTCAGCTTCAACGCGTACGGGCTCGAAAATCCCTGTCACCAGTATATACAATATTTCTCAACATTCGGTAATCTTTCACACTTGTTTGCCGCACTAGGTCATATAATGATGTATGAGAGCTGGTTAAGCATTGGACTCACAATCCAGTGACTCGGGTTCGATTCCCAGGATCAGCACAATCATGTTTCATATATAAACATTAAAATTAATGAGTTTTACCTTAACTATAAATCAGGCAGTAGGAAATTTTGAAGCAACTACATTTGGGCATGGTTTCCAAGCAAGGGTTTTCCCAGAAGGTAGGTGCTATGAAACTATTCTAACTGTTCTACCTACATGACCTGCTAAGGGCAACAGTAGATGCCCTTATTAGTCTCTTTATAATCTCACGTTACTTCAAACGTGGGAATTCCTGCATATTTTATTATGTCATATTCTTTTTATCATGTGATATGATAGTAATAAATTATTCATGTTCTAACGTGGATAAGACTGTTAAGTATCATACGATAAACAAAATTAATTATTATAATTTATTTGAGCATGTTGAGGTTGCCTGCTTGCGTGTTTTTTATGGTTCATTGTTTTCAGTGATTGGGTGCCTGATGGCAGCCATGTTTTGCTCTGGTCTAATCCATCGAGTATGTGTTACGACGTGGTGAGTACAAATCTACTACAATGAAATCTAGAACTTACAACAAAAACATATTTTTGAGACTCCTGACTACACTACTACGAAAATGAATTCCTACGTGTTTTATTCTTACAAAATTTGAAACGGTAGTAAAATATTTCTTTTTCTTTTTATTGAACTGCATAGATCTAACCTTACAACCATCATTGTAATTAATATCACTGTTCTGTGGCAACCACATTTTATTATCTTCATAATACCTGCAAATGTTGTGATTATGAAGGCAATAACAAGCATCAATAACAAGTAGCAATATTGTGATGAGTAGTGTTTGCTTGTGAATACATCTTTAACAGTCATTGAAGCACTCGTAAAATGAGCAAGTCCATTCCATTTATTTTTTTACATTAAAATAATCATAAAATACTTCACCATATATCATGAATCAATAAGTAATGTATTGAATTGTCTCTACCTTTTTATTTCAGTGTCATCTTTTCACTAATTGCCTTGTACTTCATCAACAAGATATCCCAGTCCACATACTCCCCTATTGCCATGCCAGTGGCTCCAGTCAAGAAGAGGAAGTAAACAGTGGAGATGGATTCTGTCATCTGTCATGTGTGTCATATGGTCATTGTAAAACAATAAACATGTTATTTTATAAACAAAGCGACTTCATTCAATATTCCTTCTGTATATCCAGGGACCTGTACTGCCGGACAGTTGAAACTAAAATTGAAATTTTCTAAATTTTTACAAATGTAAATTCATTGTGCTACAATACTTGAGAGAATATTGTGGTATTGTAGTGATAAAAATGGTTCATGTAACCCGACTTATCGGTACATTTGTAGCAGGTTCCAAACATTGTTTATTGACTCACAGCAACAGACATTTGTAACTGGGTAATACAAATTATTATTTTATGTAATGAAACTATATATTTATTATACATGAATATAGTAGGGGATCATCAGCCACTTAAAGCATACACTCTTGGTTTGTGTATTTCATGGTCAAACACATGTATGTAGTACGTACATTTGATTTGTCTACACAAGTATCCCGCAGCGAAGTTAAACTCCATATTCACTCACTCTACACAAGTATATTGGGCAACTTGTGTTAGTTGTCTGGGCTAGGATACATATCGTGGATGTATCCAAAAACATAACAGAGGACACCTGAGGTGAAAAGGTCATACCAGGATACTATTACTATTTTTGCTGCGTAAGAAACGTATTGAGTAAGGATTCATGATCACTCTTATTTTATATGAGGATTGCTGAACAAATGGAAGTGTACTAAAAGAGATTGATTTGGTAATTTCGGTGTCACATCTCCCCTCATTCCCCCAGGCAAAGGTACAATTCCGAGCTCCGCTTCTTACATTACCATAAGAATATATAGTGTTAGGTCAATGTTTTGTTCATAAATCGTAATTTCGGGGCCGGGTGTCTTGGTTTATTTTGACCGTTCACCTGGGTGTCCTGACTCGGACATCCTAACAGGACACCTAACTGTGGTCTCATCCCCCAGGCTAGAAATGAATCTAAGCGATATGGTGAAATTATAGATATACGTGGAGAAACTACATGTGGTCCAGCTCATTCACTAGATAACGCCGGTTTCCGTTTCAGTAGTTGTTCCTGGAATCGTGATAATTAGTAATTAGCAAGATAGGATCTATAACATGGTTTGTAATACGAGTAGTGCTAAACCACTCGGCGTGGTACACAATTGTGCATCCTTGAAACACCGGCCATTCTGGCTACTTCAACGTCCGCTCATGTCCTGGGATAGTAATTTTATAAATAGTTGTTTGGAGAATGGTGTATAATCCCGTTTGTTACACACTAACCTCCGTAATTGACGGAGGTTAGTGTAGTCATAATGGCCTGCGTTTTCGAGGATGACTTTAACCAGTCCAAAGAATAAACTCATCCAACGTTACCGTCTACTAATTAACAACAGCCATTCAGTCGTATTCCTGGTCAGAATTACAAGCTGTTTCTCATGCCAAACCAATAAAATCCAATTGGTATTCTGGATAGAGGCCAGTAATTATCCTCCGTAGAGCCCTATACTACAAAGGCTTATCTCGGAGGTAGCAATAATGACCGTAATTATTTCTTTGCCATATCGTTTGTTTTTGTAGTTTAAATGGTGTCTAGACATATATGCACGGTACATTCTATACTATATCGAATTACCCGTCCAGGTAACCCCTTTGTCCACCTCTGATCTATGTGTGATATCAGATAGGTGATATATAAATTAAGGTTGTACGGTCAGTCAGTTTACCATTGAACATGAAAACACAAAATCGCCGTCAAAGACATTCGAGCTTTGAGCATGCGTTATATGGTGGATTTGCATGATTTGGCGCATTATAAGTAGTCATTATTATTATTTATTTATTATTATATTATTATTATCATTATTATAAGTAATTATTATTATTATTATTATATTACCACAATACGGGTATCCATTTTCGAATTTTACAAGTGCATGCGTTATAGGGAGGATTTGCATGACTTGGCGCATTATAAGTAGTCACTATTATTATTTATTAATTTATTATTATTATTATATTATTATTATCATTATTATAAGTAAGTAAGTATTATTATTATTATTATTATATTACCACAATACGGGTATCCATTTTCGTATTTTACAAGTGCATGATGCATCCTATATAGTAACTGTTGCCACCTCTTCACTGAAGTATCGACATTCGCACGTCATGACATGACTTCATTTATACTTCATAGCAGTATTATTAATTGTACTCGGGCAGGTGCCTAGAGTTGCATATAATTAGAAGTGATTGCAAACAGATCTAGGGCCGCTCCTAATTAGTGCCGGTGTAACTGTATGGCATTTGGTTATTAATATTTCCACTGTTATGTTACTAACAACAATAAAACACTATTATTGTAGCAACTGAACTGAGGGAGCAATATACAGTTGCTGCGACCAATCATGCTTTTCCAAAGGCGACAG
This sequence comes from Lepetodrilus fucensis, assembly GCA_032361325.1. Classification (NCBI taxonomy): domain Eukaryota; kingdom Metazoa; phylum Mollusca; class Gastropoda; order Lepetellida; family Lepetodrilidae; genus Lepetodrilus; species Lepetodrilus fucensis. Next base: position 12,382 of record JAUTBV010100110.1, on the reverse strand, counting down.
GATTGAGATAACATTTTGGAGAGAGAGAGAGAGATGCAAATCATTACGAAACGTGTGAATAGACGAAATATACTGTATATCAAGTATAGGACCTAGTAATTCTGATTAATTACTATCAGACCGTGATATTACGAAATTGATTTCATGCCCGCATCTCAACTTTAATATGGGGATTTGAGTAGAAATCGGTACTTTAAAAGGTTTCGTAATCTCGAGGCCGGTGGTTATTCAATTATTTCATTTCCTAATTAATGTATACCACGTGTATGACTAAGGTATTCGTGTTTTATTTAGCACAACTGCAAGATAAAACAAGGTAATCATCTGGAATCAGTTAAAAGTTACTATTAGACACGGACGTGGATGTACCAGAAAGTTACACTGAAGTCACGGACAACGGTTCTACAACTACACGTTTATCCACTCGGAATAGTACGATGTCATGTTGAAAACAAAGTTTTGTTCACTAATCTCCATTTCAAATATGAATTTGAGCGTTAAATCGTACTAAAAAAGTTTCGTAATCTCGGGGCCAGCTGTTATGGAAATGTTATACGAAAAATTGAACTACCTTAAAACCAATGAACAGTTACTACTGTCATGTATTATAAAATATACTAAAACAAATTGAGAAATTACACCGGAACACAGATAGGAATCTAGCTTACTATATAAGTCATATTTGTTGAATTTGTTCAAGGGTATCGATTCTGGAAGCTCTCAAATCCACTAAATAGCGCTCTCGTAAGTTACTTGCCCAGTCGCCATGCATGAGCGCTATGATAGTACTTATGGTCTCGTAGTTGATAAGAGAGCTTCGAGAAACGATACCATGTGTGTTGTGAAGTCTGCTACAAAACGTGTATCGTTCGGACATACACAACTGCATTCTTCGACACTATTTCTTTAATTATATCCGCTCTTTATTTTCCTGCAAGGCAAATATTGGCATGTGTATCTATGAAACATATTTTATGACAACATGTTTCTTGTTTTAAGTTTGAACAAACATCTTCGTGTTACCTTTGTTTTTCTGGCATTGCTCGTTTGGCGGCCTAGTTAGTTTGTTCAAGCTTATAACTGAACGGTTCAACGTTAAGAAATCCCTTGCAGGCGTAAAGTGAGACTATTTATGATCTGGTTGGTCGTTTTCGACGTGTGGCTTGACTTCTAGGACTGCACATACGCAGCGGAATTATTCCAGTTTGAAATTTAATTTGTAGAACAGGAACTTATCGTATGAGTTGTTGTTCGCTGTGAAATTGATGCCTCACGAACAACAGAACACAGTATGGTTTCATTGACGTAATGGTTGCCTATCCTAGTTTTATATTAACTGTTTTCCCCAACATTCTCAAATTTGGTCAAAGAAAACATACCGACACTTCTATACTGGCATGCATAGCCTACTGCATGATTATCCATATATTTATAAATTATTTAGGTAAATTTAATCATACTTTCAGCTTTCATAAGTATAATTTACCCTCGGTGTGTAATAAATTCAATAGCGATATCGCCCAAAAATAAATGAAATTATGCTTTGAACCAAGAGACTATATCTACATGATAGTGTGCGTTTATCCATATGACGTCCACAGAACGAACAATCTCACACGGTATATTATAATCTCGCCGACAGGGAAATTGAATAAAGCGACATATCTCGATCTAAATGAAGAAATCTCGGTCAGTATATTGAAGCTTTCCGTGGAAAATACGGGAATAGCGAATCGTATTATCGCGCATGACCACGAGAAGATGTAGTTTCGTGGAGATTCCACCATGCACCGCCGACCGCACCACGGGCTATTGGAAAGCCGTTCATTTACTCGGCAGCCCCCGAGCAGCGATCTCGCTCCGTCGATTACTCGGCAAACACGGCAGCCGTGATCAGAGCATACGATACCGGCAGAAGCAGACGACACCTTCTTGCTGCTGTTCTCGCGCCAAAATGATACGGACGCACATGCGGAAGAGTTACGATGGGAAACGAAGAGCAAGCATCGGGGTGACGTCGGATGCCACCCCGTCAATGTCGGACGGGGTGCGGAGAAGGGCGTCGCTCTTCACCAATACAGGGCCCCTGCTAACCGTGCCCCCGATACTGGAACAGAGGCGGAGCTCTTTCCCAGGTGGTGATTCCGAACAGACTGAGTATAATAACGGGGACATTGGGAAAAGGAAACTGTCCGGTTCTCACACCCCGGATATTTTCTCACAGCCGGACTGTCAAATCAACAGCAAATCGCTCAAAATTGTTATATCTACCATTGCACTATTCGTGGCGTTGGTTTTGGTGTACTCCTTTTTCAGACTTGTTGCTTAATAAAGAGTGGGACTCCTGCTCAGGAAAAGGTTTGTGAAAGGAACAGTTTCAAGGGACCATATCACAATGGCAATATTGGGACCTGTGTATATTTTTGGAGTTTGTATATATACAATACGAAGGCTGTATTTTGTGCGGACATTTTGCTTATAAATATCGACAACGTTCGATACGCAACTGTTTCACAGTACTATATTTTACGTGTTGTCCTATCGTGGATTCTCGGGATAAACATAATTCTGAATCACAAGTTGGAGGAATGTGTTCGTTGTTACAGAAAAGATACAATATTTGCCATGTGAACTTCAGAATTCCGACTAGACTCATCTCGATGGTGTATCGTTCATTGCCTAATCTACTTTCCGTTGTGATTATTTCCCCGATGTTATTTCGTTCAATATGCCAATATGTCTCACTTCAATATATGTTATACACAGCGTAATTAGGCATGATAGTTCATGATGTCACACGTCGATAATGACAAAGCCGTGACGAAAGTCTTTAAGCCAAGGATTACCTGCACATCAATACATGTCGGATATGTTGCCCAGGGAACTGATAAACAGATAAAAGCACGCGATTCCGTGTGAAATTTGGGACCGGGGGTAAACCAAATAAGCCTTCTGTTTTACCTGTCAAACCGAAGACGGCACTATACAACGCTACAACCTGTGAAAGTAAAGGCAACAACCAACGCTTTGACGTTAATTGAGGAATTTGGTGATAAGACAAATATAACACTTCCGGATACCAGTCGGTTCTGGTGTGATAAAGAATGGATTGCTGACCTCGGTGTGACCCTTGGCTGTGCCACGTGGATTAGAACGTAAACCAACTTGTTAGAAAGTTCACGTAATTCGAAATTGATTTTATCGCTTTACAACCCAGGCTTAATTTCTATGTGCTTCGTATGCCGTCTTATTGCAAGATATTTACGAAACAGGATAAGTGCATTATTCAATTTGGACATTTACGTGCTGGGTGAATTTGGAATGAAAACGTGTGTGGAATATTCGAGGAAGGTGCAGACTATAACTACATGCCAAGAATTATACTAATTATGACGGATTATTAGAATGATTATTTAAGGAAATTTGGCGGTTCTGTTGCAAGAAAAGGATTGCTTTAACGCCGCATCAGTGGAAATACATGTGAATCCGTATGTTTCAGGACGTTATCCATTATCTAAATCATTACTTATAGTAATTAAGTTACAGAAAATATATCTTGCCTGATGTAAATCTTAATGCCACCGGGGATTTCAGCATCTTCCGGAAATGCGAATGTATTAAAGATTTGTATAAGTAGAGCCACGCAGATAAATAGGCAAATCAATCCAATACCATTGCAAAACATAGAGCGGAAGCTCTTACCAGCTCAGCTATGTTATGTGAACATTATTTCTTTAGCTTTTATGAAACCTCTTACGAACGGACGATCTAGTGTCTCCTAACCTTGTAGCATTTATGTCCACGCAAAACTTGGACACCATCATGCTGGGTCTTTTCAATATTGACGTTATAATATTTAGATCGTGCAGTATTTACTAATAATATAATTGCCCATGGTAATGAAAATTATATTGTATATATGGCTTGGTGCATCCTCGAAAACCCAAGCCATTATGACTACACTAACCTCCGTCAAATAGGTTAGTGTAGTCATAATGGCTTGGGTTTTCGAGGATAGGCTTGGTGTTGATTTGCTTGTACCACCAACGTACACTCAATAAGCTACTTTGGTTTCTGATTGTGAGTATTTGTGAAAAAGTAACTATTCACTTATATATATAATTAGAATATATAATTAATATAAGTAATATAATAGTCCAACTACTGTTGGATATTATTGAACACAATATTGATAAACCAATACAATATACGTATACGTTTTAAAGGTAGTTAGACATTACAAATAATAAGAAATAATAAGTGTTTTAGAATAGAATAATCTTTAAACTTGATGGTATACATGTGAGAGTGCTTCAACATTTAAATTTAGATGAATTCTCAGAAATATTGAATATGTCGGATTCTACTCAAATTGAGACAAGAACATTAAGAAAAATACAAATTGAAACATGGCAATTCTATTTTTATTATCTACAAACTAAAACATCACTATTCAAAGATTTACTCCGAATGTTTAAATCTCTACACCCTATCAACAATGGCATATCTCAGTACCACCTGAGAGCGGAGTATAAACCATCTCTGATGGGTTTTATGTTGTTTCTCGGTTTTATGTCATGTTGTGTTCTGCTGGCTTGTGTTCCAAGGGAAAGAACACACACATTTCCCACGCTAATAGCACAGTGAGGACAATTATATAGTGTTATGTCGCTACTTCAACTGCCCCGCAAACAACAATTCGTTTATATGCCCACTGCATGCATTCCCGGAGTCGCCACTGTCAAACTGAAATTGGAACCAATCTGATGTATGTATACATTCCACTCTACTGTTCTGAAGGCATCCTCCTATCCGATTAGGACATGTTGTGTATCGTTTCTCTACGATATCGTATCCACTAAAACTACAGTATAGCCATGCCATGTCATGTACGAAGCGGCGACACTCTAATATAAGGTAACCAAGGGTCTGCTCCTTTCTAGCTGTCATGTCTGTACTTTCTGTCCGACGCATGCGCAGTTACACAGTGTGGTGTTGATCCTTGGTAACAGGGCATGCGGCGGACAGAAAGTACAGACATTACAGCTAGAAAGGAGCAAGCCCCAGATCTCTCTAACTTTGGCAATAGTGTGGTCTATGTGTGGCTAGTGTCTTCCTTTAACGTAGAATTCAGGGTATAGTTTCTCAAAGCTCTCATATCTACTAAGAGACCATACGGACTCTCGTAGACGTCTATAATGTATGGTAATCGTGCACATACGAGAGCGCTATGGTCTCATAATGGATATGAGAGCTTCGAGAAACGATACCCAGTGTCCTAAACTGACACCTACGACTACGAGAGGGTTACGGTCTCTTACACGATAGATACGAGAGCGTCGTGAAACGATACCTAAGACCATTGTCTATACTGCTCAACAGCGTTAATGGATGTTAAGCCCAATGCACACGTAGAGAATTGAGAAGCGCACTCTGGCATGCGTGCTCGATTTCTCGCAAGTAGTAGGGAAGCGCACTGTCCGATTTCTCGCAAGTAGTAGGGAAGCGCACTGTCCGATTTCTCGCAAATAGGGAAACACACTCGGGCACGCGTGCCAGAGAGCGCTTCCCAATTATCTCCGTGTGCGGTGGGCTTTACATACTTGTAGACAAAGAACATGTCTTTCAGAGGATGATTTATATTGAAGTATAGTCACCGGACTTAACAAATTTACGGGAAAGATTAACATGGAAGTTGTTGCTTGTTATTCTGTGTAAGTAGTCATGTCTATCAACCCTATCGACATGTTTTATATTTAATTTCTGTTGCTTCCTATATCAAACGCGTGCTAATATTGGTACATTATTACACCGGTCAATGAATGTGTGTGTGTGTGTGTGTGTGTGTGCTCTCTTCCTTCTCAACTCCCCGGGGAGTATACAACCCAAGCTGCATAGCAACTAAAACCTGCATGTTCTCACGATAGGAATTTCTTCAGCAAGCTTCTTCGGTTTGAATGGCTAACATTGGATATGTCCATAACGTAGCGTGTTTGTGTGTATGCTTATACACGCGAATGTTAAGTACTAGTATAACGCTCAAGATAAGAAGAAACTATGTCGTAGAACATCGTCTTTGTAAAGATGCAATAGTTTTCGTTCACCCTTTAATTCGTCTTCTTTAATATTAAAAATATTATAATTATTAGTATTATGATGAATGCTTTATTCTTTAATATCGAAAAGGAATATGTTACCTCAGTATTTTTCAATCCAATTATTCATTCCCGTAACGATGTCTATACCTCAATGTATCGTTTCTATAAGCTCTTAGGTATATATCCACTATGAGACCACAGCGCTCTCGTAAGTGCATGATCCCCATGTATATGAGATTACTACGAGAATGCTTATGGTCTCGTAGTAGATATTATAGCTTCGTGAAACGATACTTTGGCGCAGTTTTGAATTCCACCGTTTGGAATCCAACCGTTTAACCTGCCATGCGCTTAACAATGGGCCTAATATTTGAGAAGGGATATACATGACTGCATAGAATGTCTCATACACTCACATCATCCAGATTGCGATGTGTATGTGTTGGTTATGTAACAATAGAGATTAGTTGCAAGGCTTGCACTGCGGATATCAAGACTACGCATGTTGTTTACTTACAGGGATGTGCACATCGGTCTTGTGTTTACGCCTTAAGAATAAGAAAACACGACAAAGAAAAATCCATGTGTTATATTTATTTTCAGTGTTTATTCATATTTACCGATGAACATTGTTATCTGGTTTATTGGTCCGATTGCTGGGCATTCGGACATGTTCAGGCAACTGTAAGCATTCTGATTGTTTGCGTATCTGTTTTAAGATTATATATATAATGTATATGTTTTCCCAACTTTGAAATATGTTTGTTAACCCATTTGTGTACGTGTATATACGTGATCGTAAGAAATTATTATAACAATGTAAGTAAATATGTATTCGCATGCCAGTCTTTGGGCAAGATAGACATTTAGACGATTGACCATCATTGCATCTATGTCGTTAGGCTTCTAGATCTACGAGAATGTTTTACATTCGTATACCGGAAGTCTACCATAAAGTATGCCAGGGGCCGGTTGTTCGAAGCCTGGTTAAGCCTTAAATTGGCTGCCTCCATAATTATGGTATAGTATACTAGCTTAACGGCACGTTAAGGTAGCCGGGCTTCGAACAACCAGCCCCAGGTAGATACGACATAGGAATTTGCTCTGGGAACGCGATGCGCGTACATGTATGTATGCTTCTATTAGTACTACTAGTATAATACTCGCCATACTTTCTGGAAGGCGTATATACTTACGACCACGTCTGCCATGAGTAACGCACACGGGAGCCCAATCTCTAAACCCGGGCCATCATGACTACTATCCGTCAATCACGGAGGTTAAGTGTAGTCATAATGGTCGGGGTTTCGAGGATGCCGGGAGCCACATTTCCGTCTATTCTAGTTGTTTTTGGTTCAAAACTTGTTCTGATTTGTATCATGTTGTTATGGTTTACCTTATCGTACGCTTACGTTGAGATTTCCAGATACTAAAATATAATTAATATATTATATATACCATTGCACACCTAGTCCCAAAGTTATCTGCTGATCATGAAATACATATTATATCGAGCATATTTGTAAATATTCGGTACACTTATCTGCGTTGTTATATTGACATTATTGTATACTGCCCCGTGCATGTATTATGTTACAAGTTCATGAATAAAAATGTGTCCCGCTGTGTACGATACAATTTCATTGTTAAGTATAAAACTTTCCACATACCGCTTCGATTACGTGTTTATTTAATAATGTTTCAGTTATGTAGAGGGAGGGAGAGAAAAAGAGAGAAAGAGATAAATGAAATAAATAAAATAGCTGGTGAGAAAAATATAGTGAAATAGAGAGCTAACGTGTGTGTGTGTGTGTGTGTGTGTGTGTGTGTGTGTGAGAGAGAGAAATATATATATATATATATATATATATAGAGAGAGAGAGAGAGAGAAAGAAAGAGAGAGGGAGAGAGAGAGACAGAGAGGGAGATAGAGAGAGAGAGAGAGAGAAAGAGAGATATGGGAGAGAGAGAGGGACGGAGAGAGAGATAGAAAGAGAAATAGGGAGGGAGAGAGAGAGAGGAGGCCGAGGGTAATAAGAGAGCTAGCGTGTGTGCGAGAGAGGGACACATATAGACAGGCAGAGAGACAGACACATACAAAGAAAATTAGAGAGGATGCGGAGGAAGTAAAGGAAATGATGGAAGGAAATAAATATTGTGTATCACCATAGCTGCTATGCTGTACACCAGTGACATCTTATAAACATAAGACGTGTTTCAAGTGGTTATATTTGGATAAATCGATTCACAGATCGTGACTATGTTATATTAATTACACAGTTTTACACGGCTTCTTATTGGTTACAACGTTCAATGTATAACAACACTTCCTGCCAAGGCGTCACTCCTGTCTGAGTCATTGCTGGCATCACAAGGACATCATCAGTGCATTGGTGTGCTCATGGTTCTGCGCAAGATATTGTTTCAGTCTAGACTATTTCTGTTACGTACAGTGCAGTCATTCTTTCGGTCGTCCTTCTGATCGTCCCAGTTTCACAGTTATTAATACACCATCTTGTTTACTGCACAGAAGACTTTACTGTAATGCCAGTGGTGTAACGATGCGCTTCACCGGAAGTGGGAGGGGGCCATGGTATTTACTGACAGCTCCTATTGTAACGTTGGCATCAATGACGTAGTCAAGACATTCTCTTGTTTTAGTTTCTTTAGATGTAAAATTACTTTTGTCAGTTGCCTGCAGGTGTCTTCTTCAATTTCTCTTGGTGGCACGAATGAGTTATTAAATTATTATAAAAATTAATATCTACTTTTTCAATATGGTTCCGAAAATTTGATGCGAAAAGATGATGAGATTTTCGGCTTGCAAGTGTCATTACATTTTTAGGAATGAAATCGCAATGCTTACTTAGTCATATGCCCAGAATATTGACAAATGTTATGTGAGCTTTAATAGTGATAGAAAATCACATTAAATTGTATTTTGCCGTTGACATCCCCAATGCTAATTAAACCTTTAACGCAATGAACCTTAAATAATGTTTTTATCCGATCACATAGGACAATAATGCCAAAGTGTCCAGTTTACGTATGTTTATTACTAAAATATACGTTTTTGTTACCTTTAGTATAGTTTGTTATTTGATTAGATGAGTGGATAAGGCCTTTCATTTACTGGTGACCTTAGGCTTCCTTTTAAGATTCACCTTCATTGAATCAAGTACCTTTCTCGTTGAAGCAATGCCATGCCTGGCAGACTTTTCATCTCATAACTTTTCAATTTCTGTGGCTCTGGAATCGATATTTCTATGGAAGTGCTTTTATTAGTTTTCATACTATTCCGGGGTTTTCTCACCTACCGGAGTAAAATTTCGCAAATTCAATTCGATTCCGATGTTATTTAGTAGTGATTGTCTGCTTTCCTTTCAACAAAGTTAGGCTTGATTTAACTAGACGACTTCAATACTGTTAATAATAATTATGTTTTCTAAGTTGTCCCTACAGGAATATAAAACGTATTCCAGAGGCCGCCATGTGAGGGTGAATTAGCAATGAGCGTTTGAATTTAAAGTGTACATTTACTTCGGAGTTGAAAGCATGGCCAGCGTTTAAGCTGTAATTGTGTAGTTAAGAACACTCTGGAGACTTCTACGTATTCCAGAAACATCCATCTAATATGTATTTTCTCAGAAATAATTGCATTGTGGCGAGTTATTACATGCACAAATATTGACATACTCAAATATATTATTAAGCAACCTTATGTTTTATCTGTCTGAACTGCGATTTTTTTTATTACTGTAAAATTGGAATCCTACATGAATATCAGGGATGCGTTCAGTCAGCACAGGGCTAAGTAAGCCGCTTAGCTAAACTAGTTCCTTGTCCCATGTACGGTTCATACGACGTTTGAGACAGTGGCTAGTTTTGTAAGCCGCTTGTAAGTGCTTGTGTCTTTGAACGCACCCCTGGTACCGATATTAATCAAAGTTGTGTACACAAATCCTGATATAAGATTTGAGATTGTAGAGCATGAAATCGTATTTAAAATGTTTCGTAATCTCGTGGCCAGCTATTATTGACTGGGTATTTCTTATTTCGCAATCCAAAACGTGATAGAAATCCATAAGTAGTCAGAACCTAGATGTAGAGGGGCATATCTCGTAGGATAACGAATGAGTTGATGGCATGGCGAACAAAACGAAATATTGTTTTCATGAACCCACACACATTCGCTGTATTGTTTTGCCAGGGATGATGTCTACTTCACCACGACATTGACAAAGATGAATACTAATTGATTTCTAGATCTGACCTATTTTCCCGATAAAAAGACAACTGAACTATTCATACTATGCCAACTGTTCTACGTCTTCACTTAACATTTGTTCATATTGCACGTATTTTAATATAAGCTATGACGAATTAATAGAATCGCCTTAGAGTAATTTTTTAACAAAATTATGTAGAGTGCTATGATGTTGTATATTACTATTAATAACTAATTATAATTATATATAATGTGTTTTATTTCCTACTAATACTGGGGTTTTTTCTAAATAGGTTTATGCAGTTTAACTTTTAAATATCGTGATGCAGAATTATTTCCCTAGTTGTGGTTGTTCTACTAAATATTCTATGGATACAAACGTTTGTCAACATATACACGTTTCTTTACTTTTACCAGTGATAACAAATATATAGAACAATTCAATTCATACACGTGTCTATTTCTGTCCATTGAAAAATACGATCCATCCGAATACAGTTGTAAAATAAATACCAGTAGAACTACACCGTGCATTTTCTGAAGAAAACCAGCATTTATAACCTTTGTTTAAAAGTCGATTAAAAATATTATATTCGCTTTAAAATGTTATAATCAATGTGTATTTAAATACTGTGGGTTTTTTTTAAAGCATACTACTACTACTACTACTACTACTACTACTACTACTACTACTACTATTATTATTACTACTACTACTACTACTACTAAATACTACTACTACTACTATACTAATAATAATAATAACAATACTAATAATGTATTATTATTATTAGTAGTAGTAGTATGTATGCATTATTATTAGTATTATTAGTATTATTGTTATTACTGTATTATTATTATTGTTTATTAGTATTATTATCATTATCATTATTATTGTATTTAGAGCGCCACTGTCGGGACGGCTGGTACCTTGGTAACGGAGAAAGGTCTTGCTACAAGGCTCACAACTTCCAGACATCATGGGCTGAGGCATTCGTACGTTACATTAACATTGTTCTATTGCTGAAGATTCACTGGCATATATTCCTGAGGAGTATACTACAGACAATCTTTGACATTATATAGGACGGTAAACTTTACAATATTGTTTCCTGGTAAACTCTGCTGGTTTCATTGAAATTAAATATACTAAGACAATCAATAACCTCTGATATTCATTATTATAAGCTTACATCTATTATGTATAACTGATTAAAACACATATTAAATTATCATTCTTCTCTACCTCCTCTTTGACTTTGTTAATCTATGCATCATTTATATAAGCAGTGGAGCAGTTTACTCATCCTTCTTTTTACCAGTAGTCAAATTGGGAAGTAGTAATAATAGGTGTGAACCGATACTACCGGTAACATAATGCCATGTGTGTATTTCAGGGGAATAAATATCGTTTAAATCAAATGACAATGTCAGTATCATACACGGACTAAAGAAAATGCTTCCGTGTCACATGAATCTCAAACTTTATGCAATAAGCGACAGGAGCATGTTTATGACACGGCATGAGAACACTCTTCTTGGTTTGTAGTTGAATGATAAAGATACACAATCTAATAGCTAATCGTCGTTGTAGATCTACTGTACGGTGATGAGAGCGCAGCTGGCCGATATCACCACTCGGGAGGAACAGGAATCCGTGGCGAAGATACTGGGAACTCACTACAATGGTACAATATACATATTACAGGACGTCCTTTCTAGGAACTCTCTTATCCAGTAAGGTAGAATATAGCACTCTCTTTGCTGATGACTAATACACTGTAAATAGATCGCTATGGTCTCTTAGCAGATAAGACAGCTATGTGAAAGGACACCCAGGGCATTACAATGTAAATAACATACTCAGTATTATAATATTTATCTAGAATTGTGACACCGACTCCGTGGCGTAAACCTTCGAACGCCTGCCACGGAGTGCGGAAGGTCGGTTTGACAAACCCAGTTTGATTACCTGCCGTGTCATACCTAAAGACGGCAAAAATGGTAGTTGATGTCACCCTGCTTGGCGCTCAGCATAAAGGGATGTTTACGTCAA
>JAUTBV010100099.1:0-16099 GCA_032361325.1 Lepetodrilus fucensis | reverse complement strand
ATGTTGCGGGTTTCCTCCTGCCCTAAACTGACAAGTCGTGATATTAGTGAAAGATTCTAGAAAGCGACTTTAAATCCTAATACAAACAAATACACACAAAAAAAGTTCACTAAACTGCTGATACAGATCAATGTCATGATGTAAACAAATGTACAATTCTGTTGTCAAGTACACCAAACCATGAGTTCATTTGATGTAGATAGCCTACACATTTGGTCTCTTTAGTTTAGTAAAGATATAGGCCTACTTCGAATGAACTCCATCTTTAGTAGACTTCAACCAAATTGTACATTTCCTTTCACAGTATTCATAATTGTCTACATCGTGTGATATTTAAAACTGTGCTACAGTGACACACCACACCCTAGCGAATACTTATCCAATTCACTGTATACATATGTCAATGTCATTATCTCTGTAATTAGTACGATGTATCCAATTATAATTTCCTATGCATCGTTTAAGAGGTTTTGTCATCATGTGTGTGTGTGTGTGTGTGTGTGTGTGTGTGTATGTGTGTGTGTGCCTATCATGTAATATCGCAATATAATTATTTATTACTGGTGTCTCTTCGAAAAACGATACCTGGTTCCGAGATTATGAAGCCTTTCTGAGTACGTTTTTGTGCTCAACTCACGTACTGTGCTAAAAAACATGACGTTTTATGAACACCATTCTGAGTTGAGTACTATGGGATCGTAATCTCGGGGCCAGGCGCGTAACTAATGGGTATTTTAATGTGGATTCGCCAGTGCTGTAATTGTACTATGGATATGGTTTAAAAAAAATTAAAGTTAGCTATAGAAAATTGACGTGGATTCATCTGCGTATTTGCGTCGATTATAGGCAACTGAAAGAGAGAGAGAAATATATTATAATATACGTGTTTTTAGTGTACGTGCTATTGTGTATGATTGTATGTGAATTTATGACTAACTGTAAGATTAAACTGTAATAGTAGTCACAATGATTTCGCCTGAACAACCATGATCACATAGAACCTTGTTTACCTGAGATCACGATGTTATTATTATACTATTATAGCAATAATAAGCTAATGGAATCGTGCACTGGAAGTATATGAGTGTACTCTTGACTCATCCAGGTTTGGTCATGGAGGAAATCCTGGATGACGGATAAAAGTCACGTATTGAGGTCATCCCATAGTCGGGCAACCCCAAGTTGACTCACCAGAAACCATTATTCTAATAATAAAATGTCTTGGTTATATTTGGATTGCGTATGTTAAAGTATGATGTATATGTAATCAGTGTGATACTTGAATAAACATTATATTTATATGTTTCCGAGTTCAGCAAGCTTCGCTTGGGCCTTGTCAGTCGGGTGGCTCGTTGTTCAGAACTAGTGTAAGGTCAACGCTTTCTATTGTGGCGGGAGCCCAGTTTTCAACTACTGTAGCGCTACAACTGTTCTGAGCAACGGGCCCCTGATGGCTAATCTTCACGTCAGTGCTGGAGGCTAGATTTACAATAGTGTATTGTTCACATAGTGGTTACTGACGATCACTTCCACGGAGGATCTGGTGCGGAACGCTGCAAGGAGTGGAAACTAGTCTACACTCGCTCAGTCTAAGCTAGCATATCTGTCGTCTCAAATGAACACCTTGAGAAATACTAGTAATCAATTCATAAAATATTTAATGTTTCAGAACATACAGGATCATTCAGGAACTATTCGGCAGAAGATGGAACTGCTAATACATTAATTGCTAGTTAACTTTAACTAATTACATGATCAATGTGTCTATTTACTATTTACTGTCTAACCAAATGTAATCAACAAGCTACATATTCCAGATAATTTTGAATAATTTTACATATTGTTGAATTCGATATGAATAGCTCCAATTACTAACTTCTAACATGAAACTGGTGAACATAAAACACATATCTAAATGCACTTTCTTAAAGTTCCAATATGGTACAAACCGACAATCTATAGCCTTTAACCATAGCTTATAATCTATGCTTTAACATAATAAATGACTTATTTACAAAACCATGTTGCATTGTAACCAAGGATATTGATTAGTAATTATGACCTTAGAAACATGGTTACTTAATACTAGTTTCACAATCATACTTGACTAAAATGAAAACTATGCCACAGTACACGGTCTGTTAGAGGTTAAGCTAATATCACATGAACAAAACCCATATCAACAATAACAAACCTACATTCACAGTTCAGATGGATTAGGTTAAAGATTGCACTATAACATTTACAAACGAAAAACAATATTGCATTTCACCTTGTAGTGTCGTCTAATGTGACAGGAATGCATGTGAATTTCATTGTCAATGGTTGTGACTTTGCAACAATCGTTATTTTCACATATCATGTGGAAAATATTCCCCTGCTATGATTGTCATCCACATAGTGTTCTAATATCACTTGAGCTTCATATGTATCAGTTATCAAGTTGTATGGAAGCCTTGGTTTAGAGGTGAATACAGGGATCACTTACACTGTTATATATCTTTTCAAAATGTATCTTTTCAAAATACCGATTTTGATCACTGTAAGCACTATCCCAAGCACCAGCAATCAATCGCTACAGTATAGATAAATACCAACTTCGCATCCACAGAGCTTATGGTATAAAAGTAGAAAGTGGGATGATGTGAAGAAATTCCGAAAGGACAGTTGTGTGTTAGTAAAACATGGCACACCATACTCTATAGCGAATAGTATAGGGGCGACTACCACTCCTAACACGAGTATCTATTGATCAAAAATCGTTCCCCATTCTTCCAGAAATTCTGGCTGAAACGTTATCCAACAGAAGACTTATCTCCTTCTCCCAAGAACCGCTATCCAACAGAAGAGATGCTTCTCCCAAGAATCCCTTATATGTCAACTTTAATGGTTAAATACTGTTTTCATTGCACAAACTATGAATATTTCCACTCGCAAACCACGCACTTTTCAACAGGCTAGTTCTGCCTCCCTTGTTGGATCTTGAAGCCACTTACAAGCATGTTAATTTTACTTCTGTCCACCAAGCCAATGGATGGGAATGACGCCTTCAACTTGTCTTCATCTAGTAACAGAAGAGTACGTCCATCCACATTATTTTGTTTCAACAAGTCTCTAGTCTCGCGTTTAACATTAACATCCTTCAGATAATTGTATACATCCGTCGCCGACATGCCGACCAGTCCGCATTCTTCTGAATTCTCGTCATCTCCAAAGACGTGAATACCAGAATCTGCTCCAGACAGACGATTAGAGTCCACAGGGAAATTAGGAGGTTCGTAGATATCTGCATCAGGTGCCTGATGAACGTCTGGGCACTCATAGATGTGGTCGTCCGTTCTAGGCACGTGATTATGTGCGCCCGCTGCTTCACGACTGTCTGCTGGGACGTCTGCACTATCGCCAGGTCGCGGGGAATTGGATGAAGGATCCGCATCATGATTTTGATATATGTTGTCAGCACCCACTGGATTTGTTTGTCCACTGTATTGCACTTCATTCAGAAATTCAAAGTTCTCATAGACTAAATGCTCTTGGCTTAATGTGTTCACCTCTTGCGACTGCTTACGTCCACGTTCAGAATAGTTCAAATAATCATTACGCTTGGGAGTTCTGCCGGTTTTTGGACTCGCAGAAACCCCGAGCTGCTTTGTCACCTGGTCCATTTTCTTCCAAAAATTCATCTTGTCCGTCAGACATTTTTCTTCACTTTTCCCAGGCGATTGTTCAGCTTCCAATGGGACTAACAAACAACTGTTACCAACAGTCATTTTGATCGACTTCCTTGGGGCTAGATTCCTTTTCTTGAGCATGTCTTGGGAAGCTCGGAATTGTGTGGCTTCGGGAGGCTTAGACTCACTGGGTGTCGTCAGCTGGCTCGGGGGCCTCATTGGAGGAGCCGACTGCCCAGCTCCAATAACTCTGTCTAACTGAGGTGGTTTGGACTTCTGAGGAGGTGGGGCAGGAGGAAGTTCATCCACAACCTCTGGTGCCGCCGGCAGGGGGAGGTTCTTCTGTGAGGATCTCAATGGAGCCTCTTCCGGGGTGGGTGGCAGCTTGGTGAGGCTAGTCTTGGTGTACAGTGGTGGCGGTGAAGGTAGCGACTCTTCACCACCTCTAGGATGATGCAGCAGATCCACTGGTGGTTGGGGTGGTAGACGGAAGCTAGCCTGTACTGGAGGTACATTGCTGAAACGTTGAGCAAGAGGGGGTGGGATGAGGGACGATGGACGGGGAGTGAGATATGTAAGGTTATCTGATGTGTTTCTAGTTGGTAACTCACTTGTTGACTGAACATTGTTTGTGTTTGGTGGACTAGGGTTGTTTCTCTTTACGGCAACCTTTGGTGGTAGTTTAGGAGCAGACTGGTCAGCCCCAGGAACATCTTGGATCACTTTGGGGACCTCCCATGGTCTGACACCTGAAGCTCGGGAACGTCGATCGGGCTGAGAGGGATTCGGACTTTTAGATGGAATGTTCAGTTCCATGTTCATGTATCCTCCAGACGATGTTGATTTGCTGCTTTCTGTATTTCCTCGAGGATCTTTCGCTTCAGCTTCAGAACGGGGTTGTTCTGTTTCCTTCGAAGATGCTTTGCTGGAATCATGTTGTTGAGTCTGCTCGTTAGTTACTGGACTTTGACCTCTTTGGCCAGAATCCATATGAAGTCCCTGACACACTTTCATATTCCTCAGAAAGGTGTCTGCCTTCTCGGTGCACTGGCTAAGAGCCTCCAGGTATCCGGAGTGGTTCAGCAATTCGGTAGTAGGCACAGCCATCTTGAAGGAGAAGGGGATATCTGTCGGTATCTCCAGCAGCACGCTCCGGAGGTTCACGATTGAGGAGAATATCACGGAGGACTCGGTATGAACGTTCCTGAGACTTAGCATGCCGGTGAACGGACACGTAGTGTTGAGGATCCGGCCGAATATCAGCTTGATAACACACCGCTCATTCATTCTTGGTATGATATCACATATCTGCATTATAGGAACTTTGGGTTGTTTTGATCTATGCTTGAGGATGTAGAACATTCCAGACGCATGCAACGGCACGAAGACCTCTCTGTCCATCTGGTCAGTGCATAGAAGGAACTTCTCCTTGCGCGTCTGACTCAGGAAACGAGTCTTCACTTTGATCTTTGCTTCGTAGACGCTGCCCATGCGCAGAATATCTCCAGGGTAAAGATCACGTGTTTGAGGGTAGTCTTTCTTTTTGAAGACTTGGACTGCCTGAACGGGTTCCGTGCCACCGATGAGGAAGGTGTGGCAGTCGGAGGTGGCAAGCTGTCCGGCCACGGTATAGTGAGGTGTGGTCTTTAGTCGAGTCTCTGCACCAATGAGAGCGAACCATCCTGTAAAACAGTAATACTAGTACTTTGATCAACAAATAATATCAAATCGATGAGACGTAATTAATTCGGAATACATGCAGATATTCATGCAATATTGGAATATTGGAATATGTATCCATACGATATTCTACTATTTCTTCCTTCATAGAAATGTACACACAGACAAAACAACAACAACAACACACACACACACACACACACACACACACAAACACACACACACACACCCGCATGTACATTAACCTAATATTTATACACGTGCTAACTATTTATATATATATATGTATATATCTCTTGATTAGATTTCTGTTAAATAATATATTACACAAAAGAAATACATCCGACGGGACGATACGCTACATACACATTGTATGTATAACTAGTAATATTAATTAACCTTATATATTTGATATATATTTGTATTTATGCTTTGTTTTAAATGTAATTTTACGTGTTTATATATTACAATAATTATTATTACAATAACTTATTATAATAATCATGTACTTACATTCTTATATTATGTCGTGTGAATGCCTTACTGAGTGGCAGAAACTTTTACAATGTTTTATAAAGCCGTTTATTTGTATACATTCCTACCATGTGGCACTTATATTAAACTATGTCTGTCTGTCTGTCTGTCTGTGTAGTGAAACAGGACAGGAGTAGTGTTACAATGGGGACGTCACGGTAGACCCGTCGCATTGTATCTGTGACCATGACATTGTAATTCATATTGTGTGCCCACTGATCACGCACACATGTAGTAACTCGCGTTCTTAGTTTTAGTTTAGTTTAAACATATTTATTGACCAACATGTCATGAGATTGGATAAAAGAAAATAATTAAGTTAAATGTACAAATAAATATACATCAACAAAGTTGGGGATTTACATGTGAGGTATATATACAGTGCAAATGACAACATTAATAATATTATATATTTACACAAACATCGCGTTCTATACAGTTTACTTTACAAGGAGAATGAAGTCCGATGGAAAGTATGCTTGTTTTTATGTGAATACTTTATGTCATTTTAAAATAATTTTATTCCGTAGTTGTACATGTACGAAATGGATATAGAGGGTCTATATTTACGCCACATACCTTTATAATCCTCTGGTATCAACATCGGGTCTCCCAGTTCTGATAGTTTGCCGGTCTTTTCGTCGACATTGAGGTTGTAGGCCGTGACTTTCTTGCACGTTCTGTGTTCGTACAGCAGCATAGGCTGCAGAAAGTCCACATCTGTCTGTGAGGAAGTGCTGTCTTTACTCTGCTGATTGCAGCACTGCACAACCCTGGGGAGCTGGAACTTCTTAATAATCGCTTCCAGCGAGTACGTTTCCGATTCCCATTTAAGGTTAGGCTTCGGAACCGTCTCTTGGGGTCGGTTGTCCACGGACGTAAGATTGCCGAGTGGACGTGCCATTTCGACAGGCACAAGATGGCGAGATGTCTGCCTCTACTGGGTGGATATCGTGTGTGGAATTGTATGTAGATTACAACTATTACAATAACACAGGAGAATAAAGTGCGTGGAGTAGGTCTCGACTAGTGTCAACACTACATGACGTCCACATGATAGTGCTCACTGTTTACAAAGGCGGGCGGGTATACGAAAGGTTCTCCACTTCCTTCTCAGGAACAACTTGTCCTTCCAGCAGTAGTCTATAT
The DNA here is from genome assembly GCA_032361325.1 of Lepetodrilus fucensis. Classification (NCBI taxonomy): domain Eukaryota; kingdom Metazoa; phylum Mollusca; class Gastropoda; order Lepetellida; family Lepetodrilidae; genus Lepetodrilus; species Lepetodrilus fucensis. The sequence goes on along the minus strand of JAUTBV010100099.1, from coordinate 9,065 downwards.
AATAAGTGCCGATAGAAAACCCTGACCCAGATGCACGATATTCCGCAGCCTTCCCACACCCAGCCGGGATGTCAGTGTGTTGGTAATGAGCGTCATTCAGCTAATGTTCAATCTTCAAACTGCTTGGACCACAACACGAGCGAACAATGCCGTCTATCGAAGATTACTATTCATCCTGAAGTCACGCATAGTACTTAAATGTGACGTAGTTTCTGCGCCTGTGGGATACACCAGCCAACACAACTAGAAGGAACCCAGTCAAGCCTGACTACCTGTACCCGTTTACAGGACTGTCGTACATATCCCTGAGTCACATCCGATATGTATCTATAATACGCCAGGCCAAATACACTGACCCGGTAGAGGGCGTATCACATGTCAGACTTATAATATGAACCAAGTTCTATAGCTAACGAACAATTTACATAAAGGCGAATGCCTGTGGACCTAACCATATTGCATTTTCCAACAGGCGCTGTACGATACGCTAGTATATATAGCAAGGCCTTTCAAACCTGTTCTACGTTATATAAGCAACTTCCTGGTTGAGGTGAAGACAATATAATTAAAATTAAATCGGAATTATCGCTCCAAATATTAATGACATATACTCATCAACGTTGTTGAGCGTATGTCAGAATATACTTGGAGCGATACTTTCGGATATAATTTTTATTAGATTGAGTTGAGTTGGAAGATAGAATCCTATTGTGTTAAAAAGTCATCCGTTTTACTTATTTTAATCTACACAATTTATAACCGTATGTGTCAACTGAAATAGAAACATCCCCCGCGAGGCTAAGCCTGCAACAATTTGCAGCTACGTCAGAATTAGTGAGGCACGACTACATAATGGAATAGCTAATGGTGATTTATTTTCTGATAATGTAGTATCCTTGCGGGGAAAACACCCGAACCAAAGCAGACCGAGATTACACTTCTGAAAGAAATTCTGTTCTCCTAGCTATAGCTAGATTAAGAGTCATGGAGAGAGATCTCGGGTGGGGTGGAGATAGGCGGGTGCGGGGGAGTTAGACGAGTGCGGTGCAGGTTGTGAGGTAGACATATTTATGGGTCTAAGGGTATTTTATGTAATTTCTTCCAGAAGGAGAATATCCTTCATTCCTTACTTTTTTGGTGATTGGTTTTATTTGATGACAGCACATTGTGTATTATTAATGATTTACTATCACAGTTGATAGATCTGCATAATGGACAAAGTAATTTCAATCTGAGAATAACTACGCTTGATTTATCCACCAAAAAGTTGTTATTTACTGATATACTTAGTCCCCAGTACTCGATATTTATCAACATGTTAATATTGTATATGAATAAGGGGAACATTCCTCTATTTATCTTGTCCCCTTGCATTGATATAATGAAGCAAATAAAAATACGACCATAGTTGTATGTATGTCAAGTGAATGTACTTTGCAGTTGTAGCTAAGAACTAGTCCAAAACAACCATACATATCTGTGATATTATGCCTTTAAAGGTAATAAATGTATTAGTAAAAATGTGTAAAATCACAATCTTTTATTGTTTGTTCTTTTGTTCCTTGAACTGTTTTATATAAAGAGGCGTATGCTATTGGAAGATGTTAAGACCTGCCTACAGAGATGTAGTTTCTTCAACATGAGGACCATACTAGCCAAAGAGATAAAGATTCCATAATGGAATGCTCTTCCAAAAAGAACCCCTCATTTCAATTGATTCCCTAGATCTCTATTGTAAAAATCTTCATTGCCTATTTGCACGACCATATATGGCTATTGTCAACTTGTCTTTGACAGACTCAATGACGGCGTAAGAACTCCTTCATTGCCATTGAACCAATCTCTCTATTGTAGAATTCATATTGCCTTTTTAAGGACCATATGGTCATCAACTTTGATGAGAGCATTCTGTAGTCATACAATTCAGTGTTCGCATACTTCAATGTAAAAGCCACACATCTTTTATCGGCATTGCGTACTTCAAGGGAATTGGCCATCTCGCATGTCCTCGGCCCTGAACACTTCAATGCCCCATCTCGTATGTCAATATTGATATGAAATATTTATTTAAGTACACACACTCATATCCTGGTCGATGTGGAAATGGAGAACCAGTGTATTTGCTGTCAACTCTTTCTGAATGAAAACGGACATTTTGGAGATTGCATGCCAAAAGAACTTGTTTTGTGTGACAGCTTCTTATTGAATCATTGTCATTTGTCTCATGATTTCTTTGTTGTTGTTTTTTTTCTTTCATTAAGAGGTCATGTAGAGAACTTGGCTTGTGAAACCTGGAATGTTTTCTTTCTATTTAACATTGATTATAGGCTGCAATGATGACATCCATTTTTTAAAACACCAGAAAATGCAGAACCATCAAACTTTGTACAAAGGTTAACATTAGTGCTTAATTTTCAATATACAGTACCGGGTATGTATACTTTTTTGGAAATTTAAGACATTTTGTAGTTATGTCTATGGGGAAGACATTTCGTAGTTTGAATAGATTTCTATGGGGAAATTTCGAGGACTATTCAGTGTGTTTTTGAAATAAGCATCGAAATAGAAATATATATTGGAATTTTTGTGTCCTTTTCTTGAAAAAAGTTAGGACCATCCTCAAACTGGTGCCCGTTGCACGACACTCTTATAGTGCTACAATAGTTGTAACTGGGCTCCCGCCACAATAGAAAGCAGTGACGTTACAATAGTTGTAGCCTACAAGAGCGTCATGCAACGGGCACCAGGACTGCAGCTCTGCAGGACATTGCCGAGGACAATCTGTCCAAACCTGAATTCACTCCAGGATGCTGTCCAAACCTGAACTCACTCCAGGACATAATCCTTGGAAAGAAAGGTCGATCTTCAATCACATCTTTAACTGTTCACGATAATGTAATCACTTGAGATGACAGTGTTAATCTGCTTGATGTGAATACTGACGACTTACCGACGACATACCGACTTCTAATTCCACCATTTCTGAAATATGTAAACAGTCGGAACGACAGTTATGCAAGCGAAAAAGAAGACTTGGTCAATACCAACTACCAGGCTTTTATATCGTATAATTTCAACTAGTGTTTGACGTCTCTGTAATGTCCAGCTAGACTAGAGTAAAGCGGAATCGTTTCTTCAAAAAGCTACAAAAGCGATCACTAAAGCCTCTTACATAAGGCTGCCTGCAATTTTCTCCTAATAAATCATTTATCTCATGGTACGAGACATTAAGAATTCTCAACAAAATATTCTCTTTCTATCTAAAAAAAGATAAAAATGAAATGAAACCATAAAATATTGGCCTAGTCCCTAAAGGAGATTTCATGCGATTGCTATTCAATGGAACAATTCCTTTTGTTCCAATTTCATGGAACACGTATCAGAAAAACCCCATTAATTATTGATGTTAAAGTCAAGGAGGAATATTGTATTACTGAGGAAGAAATATTGTATCATATTTATTACAAAACAAATGTGCCCCATGTCACTATTCATTTCCTATTTTTGAATTGCAACTCTTGAAGAAGCTCTGGAAAGCGCTATCCTTGGTTGAGCCCCTGTCTGTGGTCGGAAATGATTTTTCGTGTCATAATGGGTTAATGTGTGCATCCAATTGTCCGAGATCTACATGTCACATGAAGTTAGGGTGACATTCAGTCCAAGACATGCACCGAATCACCTTTGCCCACGTATATTCACAAACAATCTGATGTCACGAATAGTCTGGTGTCACGTGAATTATCGTCAACAGGTCAACAAGTCACCGTACATTTATGTATACATATACATACAAGAACCCATATGCAGAATCCATATATAGATCTTCTACACTAAATCTGGCATTACAATTTATTATTTTATCCACTATTTCTGATTCTTTTCCAAAAAATCTATTTTGTAATTTTTTAACATTGTGGACCTTTTAAAAAGAAATGGGTCATTCTTTGTGTTTTGTGTATGAGCCTGTGATATAATTCAAGATGACAACAGATACATCGGAGGCTTCGTTGCAGTGTAAAACTAAGTGGGTGGCGAAGATCCCACATAATGGATAGCTTTGTGCCAGAAATGACATCTTGCGCCGTCTTTAATGCATTTACCGAAATTTTATTCCACTGCTGGACTCCTTGTAGTAATGTTTCACCGGACTCCTTGTAGTAATGTTTCACCGGCTGTCGTTATCATGGGAATGCATTTCTTCATACCAGATAATTTCATTCTTGCTGCTGTTTTCAGCTATTATTGGAAACAAGATTTGAGTCCTCCTTCCATTTCCCTATATTTCCCCTCCTCCCCTCCTTCCCTCTCCTCTCCCAGTGAACCAATCTCTGAAATGACAGGGGCACCATTGGCGACAGAATTGTGATTTGGATGAAATTGACAATGACGGGCCGAGATATACCGCGGCTATAGACAATGGACAAATCGGGAACATTTTGTAATGGAAGCTCAAATTAACCTACCCAAGGGAATGAAGTATTAATTTTGTACCACTGATTTAATCTGGACCAATTTGCCGTTATGTTGTCATGGTGTTGATGACGCACATCGATTTCACTGATGATTTGGTGGTCATTAGTGTCCCAATAAATTTTGTATTTGTCATTGATGGGTTCAGTGTAGTACTATATACAACATGCCTAGGGAACTATTTGTTTACTTTTGTTTTTAGAACATTTTGTTTTCATACCTTTAACCTTGTCCATACTGAAAAGTAAATAAATATATATGTTTACTTTTGTTCTTATAACATCATGTTTCAAGGTCTTTAACTTTGTCCAAACAATATCTCTGTTCAATGTGGATTCCCTATAGCATAAAGGAAGTTAACCAGTCTAGATGACATTAGCAAACCTCTGCTACATATGGGCAGAGGTTCCATGTAGCATGTGTGGTGGTGGTGGTGGTTGTGGTGGTGGTTGTGGTGGTGGTGGGGGTGGGTTGCGGACGGCGGAATGCAATGATATGTCCTTTTCTTCAAAAACTGCTCTATCCATGATTCCCAAACCACATCATATCTATGTTCTAGTTTATTGATATGATCATCCTTGGTTGATGTGTTTCAGTTATGATTATTACAGGTTCATCTCCCATTCCAACTGTCCTACACAAGCACCACCCCAATCAACTCCTTAATCCCAATCCCAATCCCCACCCAACACTCAGAACATATACCACAGTACCAGCGGTTAATTCAGCGCTACGGATGTTGCGGGTTTCCTCCTGCCCTAAACCAACACCCAACACCCAGAACTTCATCCAAAAAATGATCCACCATATCACAATAACATCCAAATCTCAATCCACTTAAACCCACTTAACCCTCCCCTCTCCACCAAACACTCACAACCTTACCCACACAAGACCAACGTCACAGAACTATCTAATTCATCTCACTCATCTCAATTCCCATCCCTACCCATGTATACACCCACCCAACCCCAACTCCACACCAGTCTCAACTTGTACGTCACTCAACCCCATTCGCTACATATACATGTGTGTTTATTTATTGCCAGGTATGTAGGCAAGCCACAAAAATAAGTAAATCATTTTGGAATCACTGTATTCCATGCACCACTCCTTGCACAGATTCAGCACAAAGCCTCCTTCACTCTAAAAGAGTGCCACGCATTCGGTAGCCTCCGCCATCAGAGTTTGTCTGCACTTTACATGTACTCTACATGAATGAAACACCGACCTTGAGCAGTAATTGTTTATCATCGTGAATTGCAAAAAATATGAATTCCATAAAAATATGTGTATTCGTGTCCCAGTTTGGCACAGCCCTGTCACTCCTGTTTAAGAGCTGCGCTGAGCTGTCGCTAATCACCTGGAAGGTGATCCCTACATTATGATGGCCTGGCAAGTCATATGATGGCCTGACGTTAGAACACATAACAAGTCATATGATGGCCTGACGTTAGAACACATAACAAGTCATAATGATGGCCTGGCATTAGAACACATAACAAGTCATATGATGGCTTGGCATTAGAACATATAACAAGTCATATGATGGCCTGGCATTAGAACACATAACAAGTCATATGATGGCCTGGCGTTAGAACACATAACAAGTCATATGATGGCCTGGCATTAGGACATATAACAAGTCATATGATGGCCTGGCATTAGGACATATAACAAGTCATATGATGGCCTGGTGTTAGAACACATAACAAGTCATATGATGGCCTGACGTTAGAACACATAACAAGTCATGTGATGGCCTGGCGTTAGGACACATAACAAGTCATTGTTGACACGGCCACTCCCAAGTCTCCCCAGCTCAGCGCCCAACGGACAGACAGACACGTGTCACACTTCTCCGAAAACTTGCCACGGCATATTTCCATTTCTTATTGACCAGGAAAGAAATTATTTCTGAGACAGAGACAGAGATAGAGATAGACAAGAGATTAACCCATCCTTCATATTGGCGGCCATTGATCTCGTAGTGTTGTTGTATTAAGAATAGGATCTCAATATAGTGATTAAGTCCTGAAGGCGTTGAATATAGTACTTGTTTTGTTATTATGTCTAAATCATGAGTTTCCAACACTGCAGTTCCATATTGGTACATTATGTTTATTGACCTCCTCATTGTTGAAGAAAACTAATGATGCTCTCTGAGTACGGTATGATTATTCCATTAGGCAGATGGTTATTTGGAACATCTGATGTATCAGTTCTGTTCTGTCAAGTTAAAAATGTTCTGAAGTTCAACTTGCTGAAGAGTTCAATTTACTGAATAGTCTTTCTTACTGAAGAAGTCTTTCTGAAAAAAAAAACAGTAAATTTTCTGACATTATTATTTTTTTATGAACACAAACAAGTTCACTGAGTGGTGTGGACTTGTTTAAGAAATACTTGTGTAAGTTTTGCCAATTACATACTTTTATCGATTAGAATCTATGCTACAAACACTTACTAATCTTTAAATCTCAATCACAAAAGAAACAGAAAACTACTTTATCCATGAATCTTTATCAGCGACACCACACTAGGAAACAAAACTAATAAATACCTTTAGGGACCAATGATGCACTTAGCAACTTAAATCTCATATTTCCTTTTGTCTGCAATGTCGGGCACTATGTTATTGTGTTAACGTTGTACACAAATTTCTTATTGGAAGCTACAGCTGATGCTGATCTGACAAGGGATGAGAATATTACAAGAGATCTAAGGAACCATGGTACATGGCCTGGCATTGTTCCTCTGATCAGTTTTACCTAGACAATGTAAACCAATTCCTTCCATGTTGCAGGAAACGTGGAACATATTCGTCCGGTCCTGATTGATATGAATTGCTATGGAAATCCATTAGTTTACATGCATTATTAGAATAATTGGGTTTTAACCCTTTCAGGATAGTGAGTTTCATCACGAGAGAATATCGACAATTGTTTTGTTGTTTCATGGCATTGTGAAATAATTCTTTGTTGTTCTTTGAGACATAAGACCTTTCAGTGATGATTCAAGAAGAACGGTAAATTTCATGTTGAGAATAAGTTTCTGTTGGCATAGCAAGTGTTAATTAATAATCATACCTGTGCCTTGATGTGGTCATAGAGTTGTTTATTACTTTCAAATAATGATAGGGTAATGGTTTGTTTGACTCAGATGGTCAGTAGACCGGTAAGGTTTATTAGGTTCAAGTGAAGTTCAATGGGAAAAAAACAATATAGTGGAACTGTTTGAAGAATTCTCTAATGTTCAGGTGTAGGATAGTTTATACGGAAGTAGGAAAGTAATTAAATTTTATGGATAGTTTACTCTGAGGGAAAGTATCCAATCAGAAAATTAATTGGGAAACCTTTGGCACAAAGGGTGCTGTGTCGGACTACATAACCCAAAAGTTTTAGTTCAAATTTGTTTCTTTGGAACCCAATACAGTTTCACACACTGGGAACATTGGGATGCAATGTTTATTTTCATAGCATATTGAATTTGTTTCTTTGGGACCCAATACAGTTTCACACACTGGGAACATTGGGATGCAATGTTTATTTTCATGGCATACACTTTTCAACCCTTGATAACCTTTATGTACACTTACCAACCTTTCTTCATTTGTACCAAATATTCCCCTCGTGTACTCCAATATAAGAAACCACTTTTTCCTGGCCCCATTAACCACTGTAACAGTTTCACCACTGCGCGTGTTGTAATTCCGTATTGTATACCGCCAGTTCGTCTAATTAACTTTGTTCTATCGGTCAAGTCTGGACACTGATGGCCTGTCCACTGGGAAACGTATTTGACTGATATGTTCAGTTATTGGGGGTTGTGGGTACAAGGAACCACCATCTAGCACCGCGTGGTGGCAGGGAGCAGGTGCACCGCAGTCTAATGAACAGAAGTTACTGTTTTTCTCTGGGAGGAAGTGATGTAGAGGAACTATTAACGATACCATCATGAAACTGTATACGTGTCTAGAATTTACAGTTTTTCTATTTCCTACGGTTTTGTCAGTTCTCATTGAAATCCATCTTTGACATAACATAGTAGATTGAAGTAGTGTATATGGTAAGATTCTGAAATACATGGGGGAACTTATTAATTGAAACTTTAATACACTATTTTCAATTAATCTTAATTATATTAAAGTCAGTTTCAATTAAACTCCATCTTTGACCTATGGATTGAAGTGGTGCATATGGTTTGATTTTGAAGTTCATGGGAAAAAGTTATTAATTGAAACTTTAGTAAACTATTTTCAATCGGTCTTAACTGTATTTCTATTAAACAATATTCACTTATTTTGAAATGGCATGGTTCTGTCATTATTTAGCAGATTAAAGCACTAACTTGGCTAGTGCATGGGTTCATATTCTGATTTGGTCTCAGCAACTGTGGATCTAGTGCATGAACAGCTGCAAGATGTTACCTCAGATTGTTTGTATTGGCATTATAATCTCTTAGATCGAGTGTCTGTCACAGTTGTCATTTTGAAGTAATGGTATGTGTTCATATGACGGTTTGTATTAAAGGCATAATATCACAGATATTTATGGTTGTTTTGGACTAGTTCTTAGCTATAACTGCAAAGTACATTC
>JAUTBV010100088.1:0-16099 GCA_032361325.1 Lepetodrilus fucensis | reverse complement strand
CGGAACTGTGAACATTAATTTCACTCGGGACATATTTTCCGTAATCAATCGTATCTCGTGGGTTATTCTCTAATTACGTTGGATGATTCTCGTTTTCAATAATCGGAGTACATAAACCAGGAAGCTATTATACGGTGTCAATACATCTACCATCCTACCATAGATGGGCATATTCGTGAAGACATTCTAATCATAGACCTTGTTCAGCAGAACTCTTATCAATAATCGTAGCAAATAAACCAGGAATGCATACACCATCCTACTATAGATGAACATATTGATTCCAACATATTTTATTGTCACAAATGCAATGGTATCACACAAAAGCATATTCGTGAAGAACTCGTAATTATCAGCAAAACGCTAATACATGTTATAATAGACATGTTTTACAGACAGCTACCGACCACCAATTCACAGTTCTAAGATTTACTTGTGCTGCATCTCTAGCTGTGGTTTCATAGACAGGACCTGACAGAACTGGTTCAAAAAGCGAGTTGACGTTTACCTGTTAACCCGCACGACGTACTATAACTGTACAATGTTTTCTACGAGAACCTTTCCGTACGAAACGCCTCTACTGAACCACGTGACCCGCCGCGTACACTACTCTAACCCACCAGGGGAGTTGGAATCTCATTAGCGTCCAGTCACTTGTTCAACATTGGGATCATCTGGTATTTATCATCAAACTTTAATGCCTTACGTACCAATGTCGCCTGTACCTTAAGCATGGATGTCCTCTCAGAAATCTGTTTATCAGTACACGAAGAAGACGTATATTGGCATATCACGCTAATTCAATAATATTTAGATGTCACGGATTCTAATGTACAATCAATTGTTTCCTGAAGTCATTTACAATCATATGTATTCTGAAGTCATATGTACAAGATAAAAATCAATTACATTAACACACACAGACACGCGCGCGCGCACACACACACACACACACACACACACACACACACACACACACACACACGTTCATTATGTTGTCAAATACAAGTACATGTAATAGTAAACCAAACTTGGACTTCTATATAATGTTACACATTTAGTCCTGCTCCAAATATCCTATTTCATAGTGGTGAAAAGAAATATTACAGCATATCCAAAATAGACTAACAAGCAATGAAGCATTATATTCAAAGATCCTCTGACATTTAAATGAAGAGGTACCATCGGCCGTCGTCCTTAACATGTATCACGTCTAATTCCACTCAAACGTACCTGGAGGACACATGTCCTGTATAGCCCCCACACCGCGGATGTGGCTGTCACAAGGCGTATCCCCTCCCTCCCACCCCCCACACCACCCCACCCACACACTGTACTCTAACTGTATTAGTGGTACTGGGAAATCACCGGCCAGTTGGAGTGGGGAGGGGGGGATATGGAACGGGGGCGATGGCGATATATTTGCGTCACTTCCCGACGGCATAGTTTTCTCTTGGAAGCTCCCCGAGAAGGTGGTTTCACCTTTGAGTGTAGCCAAGCTCATTAGACGTTGGCTGGTGGAATAGCTGAATCTGTCTTTTCTTGTATATGTTTATTAGATTATGTAAAAGTCATAGAGATGTGACATATACGGAGGAACATTACGGTGTATGTCGCTGCACTAGCCATGGATCCGCCGTTGGTGCCACCATCGGTACATCGCGCAACGCTCTCTGGGTATCGTTCCTCGAAGCTCTCATATCTACTACGACACCATAAGGACTGTCGTAATGATCTCTTATACACGGGGATTGTGGACTTACGAGAGCGCTGAGGTTTCATAGTGTATATGATCATACATACACTTGGTGTACCTGCACATATAGAACAGAACGAGTCTATATCAAACACACGTCTCTGGAGTAGTATATAGCCCTCCCCCCTTGATGGTTCCTTGCCCCTAGGTAGTTGTACGATAGTAGATGACAACATGGTAACTATACTAACTATCGTCCTAACTTACTGTAGTCCTTGTAAGAGACGTTGATGACATTTTCTTTAATGTGTGGTTATTGTTTTTTACATTTTATTTGAAAAATGTACACTTCAAGTAAGAATGGCAAAAACGTTGAAGTGGCAATTAGAAAGAAAATGAAAAAAACCCATGACAGATAAAACAGAAATAGAACTCCACCAATGTCGTTGACGTAGACTACCGTTTCAGTTGTAACGGTGCATGTCTTAATCGTCGCAACCCACCTGCAGACATAATCCTAAACATACCGGTATTACACAAGATATAAATCTGGACGCAAATGCAACATACCAAATTGTTCTGTACCCTAGCGTTGCCACCCATGAACACATGTGAACGAGTAAAAACAATTAGCAAAATACGATAGGTTCAATGTTCCAGATGTAATGATAAACAATATGGTTGAAACTGCACGACGACCCTATTCACTGTTATTAGAAATGGCGGCCTACATACCACACCGGATATTCGGTATAATTTCTTTGTGGATATTTTGTGTTCGTTTTTGCCTACAAATATGAAGGAGAAATATACTTCCATCAGAGAACTGAATCTTCCTCCAGATACACAGATTAATTAATACGTCAAACAACATGCCAACTGAAGACTTCAATGGTTGTCACTGGGAAGATATTAATTACTCTAATGGTCATCAGCTTTGATGGTCAAATCCTATCCAGGCTTCAATCTTGGTAGAACTACACCTGATGTGCGTTCAAAGACGCAAGAGGCTTGCAAGCGGCTTACCAAACTAGCCACTGTCTCAGGAGTCGCATGAACCGTAGATGGGACATGGAACCAGTTTAGCTAAGCGGCTTTTTGCGTCTTTGAACGTGCCCCCGGTAATACTGTGAGATTATTATACGTTTATGTATAATATATAATAACTAGAGTTTCTACACCTAGGGAGAAAGTTCCATAATGAACGGTTACAAAACCAATTATGCATACCAAATATGTCACTGAATTCCCTGGTGTATAATCACCAGCACAGCATAGACGTAAATAATCACATAATCAATACCTAAAAGTTACACGGAAAGTATTAACAGTGTCAGTGCAATATAGACTATCTGTCTGATGATGTCTGCCGTGTACAGCCACAAATTAGCAATGTGTCTAAAGAGTAACATGACTCGTCTGAATTGTTCTGTGTCGTTGGCTGTTTCCCAGGAGGTCAGTGTTAGACAACAGTCGGGCTAGTCGTCTCAGTGCTCTCATTTGTAATAACTGAAGGTATTATTTTATGAGTGCTGTGTTGTCACATCTGTCTGTGAGACCGAAACCTGCGGTATCGGGGCCTACGAGACATTTCAGCTTGTAAAAATCCGTACAGCCCGGAAATCACGCTGGTGACTAATAGTAAAGAGGCAGTGGCTGTGTGTGACACGTTGTGGGCATAGATTTTATTTTATTTATTTAATTTTTAAATTAGGGTTTAGCTATGCTTTCAATATTATTTCACTAAAGCACAGATTGTCAGCTTTAGGGCAGGAGGAAAACTGTAGCAGCCGTAACACTGAATGTTTCAGCAAACCTGCGAGCACCGACTGGTACTGACCATCTTGCCTTGGCCACGTGAGTTAACTCGTTTACTCGCTAAAATAGTAATGCAGTCATGCATGGCCCTGAGTTCTGTAATTCCCATGGGAATATGGGTACTGCCTGACAACGCCTATTACGATCGAGTCAGAAAGGTAACTTTCACGAACATTGTCAATTTTATGCCGGTGATCTCCCGTTACGGGATTTGAACCTGGGGCTTAGAGAGAGTGCTAAACCGTCCGTATTGATGAATACCGTTATTTATTGATGTCTTGACATATTGAGTAGTTGGTGACTGGAGGAACTGGAGCATGTTATGTAATATAGATTAATTACTAGATCCAATACCTTACACTTTTAGCCTGACTGTGCAAACTGTTGACATAACAATAACGTGAATATACATTATTGATCTAACTGTAAAGTACTATATTGATAGAACCATACAATGGCCTATAAAAAACATACAAGTGATTATATATTGGATTAGATAAAGTGATTTCTCTATTTATAATAATATAGTGATTGACTGACACAATACTGCAATTGAAGTTTGTTTCAATTGGAAAAATCTGACAATGTTGAGGTAAATGATGTTTTCTGCTCTGACTATTTTGCGTTACAACCTAGAAAGTAACTCGATCTTCTTTCATACGCTACAGAGCATGTGGCATGCCCCTACTATACTGCTTAAGAGCACGCATTAGACGTTTTTTTAACGTAAACTTGATTTCTTTTTAGCATATGAATATTACATACACATGATGAGAGAAAATGAGACCCAGATATATTTCCATTCCTACTCCACCTACCCACCCACCTCGCCCAATTTCCCTTCCACCCGTACCCCCCTTCCCCACTTCACCAACCGTGGCCTTGCTGACACTACTGTTACTAGTTCTCCTCTCAACCCAAGACAGCCTCGAGGCGACTAAAATAAGGCGGGACACACCACACGACCACCATGACAGTAACACACGTCAGCACTCTACCAGTAATCCCCAGTCCTTAGCACCGGAAATCCAGAAAAGCCCCGTAGTTTTAATCACTGTTTTGGCAGTCGCCCCACCGCAGACGATACCGTCCGCCATCTTGGATTTAGGCCATCGACCCGTGCATTGGACAAGGATATCAGCAGACAGAGATTGTGACTGGTCATAGTGGCAGGCTGTCGTGACGACGGCGCCGCTGATACAATATGTCAGATTCAAGGAGGACAACGCTTGCAATGTTGATCAGCTGGAGAGATGGAGGCAGATGCCGCGTGCTGGGCATTACTGATTACTTGCCTTGATGGAACGTCATACCAGAGACCTTTCAGAAATGACATGCATCAAACAGGAAATACAGTAATATGTTACTGGACAACAGGAAATAATGGTCGCCCTCAGAACAGTGCTCAGTGATGTAGCTCGAGATTCCTCTAGCCTTCCATGCTGACCATTAACTACTTTATACATGGGCATGGTTTAGCCTTGACCATATCAATACATTAAGTAGTTTATGGTCAGCAGAGGAATCTCGAGCTACCAGTGGTGATGACCACAGTGTACAATGTACCTTCGTCTTTATAATAAATAGTCACTATATTTTATACTAAATTTGAACTGTCTTCATGTTAGGCATCTACATTATCATTGATACATAATATGTAGGTTATTTGACACGGTTGTAGTATAAATAGCTTTCATCCTTATATACATGAATATACGAGTGTCTTTTGTACACTAAGAACATATGCATATCTGTCATTCAAATATTTATGGTGAAGTTACTAATTTGACTAACTTGACTGTATTCAAACAGATACTCATACCAGAAACACGCATTTTCTGGGGTTAGTTTCATGCATCTCAGTGTAGTATAGTATTTACCATTACAAGATGCCTTGACAGCATCCGCGGAACATATATTCCTTACCAGAGGCATAACGGAAGTGAGGTCTAAGCTAGCGCCAGGCTTTAACACAGCCAGTTTCCGGATACACAAGACATATAGGACGGAATATGGAAATACATCTGGCCAGAAGTTACCATTCTGGTCACGTGTCGGAAGGCACGGCCAATGTCGTCTGTTCAGAACTCCCTACGGGCTGACAAGTGTGTTCGGAGCAGACGAATGGACTGGACACTGCGAATCTCACACATGGAACATTACCCGGTGGTATTTGCCGACAGGGCCACGTGACCAGGACACTGCATATATTCGACTGATGAGCGTAGCAGGAACACAATGATGACGCTGTTAGAGTCAATGATCATGGTTTATAGAATCATCAAGAAGTGCATTTTTCAAAAAAGAAAATATATATATATCGGGCCTATGTGGAAACATTTACCGTGATGATTTCACATTGGAATATATGAAAATCCAGGTCAATATACACATCCGTAAGATAATACCTACAAAATGTCTCTGAATGGCATCAATATTATAACACTGATTACCCCAAACTCCCATCGTCTACAATGGGCAATACCCATTAGTGAGTCGTCATGTTATGTGAAACAATATTTGATTGGATGAACATCCGGCGTTCTCTGAAACTCCTCTACACTGTTTTTCTCTCTCCTGCTGGCTTGTCCGCCAGATCAACGCCTGTAGACATCATCGGTGCAAAGAGCTATGATAAGTTCTAACCAGCACCGGGGAAACTAAGCCTGTTTGCAAACACTCAGCATTACAGAATCAAATAATCTATGGTGGACATTTCCGAATGTTAAATTGGTCATCAAATATGCCTTCGCTTAGTTCTATGCGAGAGATAGGGTAGCTAAGGCTAATTGGGGCATAACATATGGATGCAGAGCTGAACTCGATAGCGAGGAATGGAGGAACTTCCGGCTGAAAGGAGTCAACAAAAGGGCACCGTGACACGGAGTCCTTAAAATGTTGAAAAGTGTTTGTCCAGACGCTAATTTACGGCCGGACGCGTGGTGAATATATACAGAGAAGGCAGCTTGGAATGCCGTGCTTTTAAACACCGGTGGACAGTCTTTGACCATGTCCGGTGGAACCGCGTGATCGCCAGGAATAAGGTGACTCCTACTATGAAATAGCGTACTTAATAAACAGCGGTGGGCAGTTTCAGGCCATGTCCGGTGGAACCGCGTGATCGCCAGGAGTAAGATGATTCATACTATAGAATAACGTTCTTTGGGGTGGACAGTCTTAGAACATGTCCGGTGAAGCAGCATGTGTGCCAGGAGTAAAATGACTTCAACTGTTGAATGGCGTACTATAAATAGTGGACAGTCTCAGAACTATATGTCCGTTGGAACCCCCGCGTGAATTCCAGGAGTAAGATGACTCCTACCGTGGAATGCAATGCTTTTAAACAGTGGTGGACAGTCTTTGACCATGTCCGGTGGAACCATGTCCGGTGAAACCCCCGTGAGCTTGAGTAAGATGACTCCTACCGTGCAATTAAGTTCTTTGGGGTCTTAGAAAATGTCCGGTGGAACCCCCGCGGGAACACCATGAGTAAGGTAACTCCTAATAGTGTTATAACCGATGGCATCGATTATTGCCATCAAAAGGATAAAGAACATCAGCCGACTTGGTCAAGCAGTCGGGTAATGATCTCGAACCAAATGCATTAGTGAATTATGTTCTCGAGAGATAATTGCGAATCGGGTCAATTTGCCGGGCATAAACAATGATCAGAAATTAACCGCATGGTCAGTTGAACAACACCGCGGAATGCTACCGAGGTCTTAATTATAACGTCATTTCACTCATAATGTCAGCTCGTCTCGTGGCGGTCTTAGACCCCACTCCCAGAAGGGGCCAATAACTAGCCGGCCATTCCATTGGCGACTTGTCCTAGGCACTCGGCTGAAGATGATTGCCCAGGTTTCCGCGTTTGGCGTGGATGGAATAATGAGATGTGACAGGTCTTCCGTGTGACAGGCGGATTAGAAAGCAATTAATTAAACAGATCTAATTGACGCCATGCCTTACTGTGATCAACAAGCCTGAAATACGACGAACCAGACTGGAATTGTTGCTCTTGGTACGAGCAGAATCATGACATATTATACCTAGACTAGTTACCGTTAACCCTCCATGCTGGAGACAACTGGACATGCACTAGAGAGCAATGTGTGTGTGGCTAATATAGCAGGGTGAGGGTTAAACATGCCAATTCAGCACCTCTGAAAATTATGGATAAGAATGTTGAAATATAGACACATGGGTTATACATTAGCATACACAAATAGGGAAATCATGTGCGTATTAATATTGAGCAAAATCCATGCTCCATAGGTTGCTCATAGCGATAAATATTAAAATTACAACGTCAATGAACATGTACGTTATTCGGTTGAAGATATAATGTTTACAATATTATAGATGGTGCATTTAGAGGTCAGTTGTACTGTACAAGGTACTCAAGGTTATATGGGAAAACAATTGACATTCATAATTAATCTTAGAACACACATTCATTTAGAGAGACAGGAACACGTCCATTACCAAGACAGCCATACTAAGCACGGCATGTTTAGCACTGCATTTTTATGAATGGTTTGAAAGAACTCCTAAATTAATGACCTTGCTCGTACCCTGTATTGACCTTGCTCGTACCCTGTATTGACCTTGCTCGTACCCTGTATCGACCTTGCTTGTACCCTGTATTGACCTTGCTCGTACCCTGTATCGACCTTGCTCGTACCCTGTATCGACCTTGCTCGTACCCTGTATTGACCTTGCTCGTATCCTGTATCGACCTTGCTCGTACCCTGTATTGACCTTGCTCGTAACCTGTATTGACCTTGCTCGTACCCTGTATTGACCTTGCTCGTACCCTGTATTTCCTCTATGTCATTTATCAAGTCGTCTAACTAATAAAATCAACACAGCTCCAAGAAGATACATTTAGAGCACTATCGACAGCATAACATACATGCACTTGTATAAGAAGTATACAGTTGAACATAGATGCCTGAAGGAAATGAGTTGATGGCCTGGTACTCTCATCGAGTCAGAGATCAAGGTAAAGCTATATGTACACACTCCCAGTCTATTCTTACGAAATGATAAGGCTGCTTCCTGCCGTAATACGGTTCCAGGTATACATCCTTTCCTACACTCATGTGCACTTTTATATCTGTATTAAGTGAGATCGTCCGCCACGTCTTCAACACATTGCTTTAAACATCCTGTCTATAACATGAAAGCAACCGGCTCCTTTTATCTCAATGGAGTTTGTGAAGGCGGTAACACCATGCAGATTTAGCTTGGAGTTTTCCACCGTCGGCGTAAGTTTCGATCGAATTCGGCCCTTGGCAGCAATGGACAGTGAACTCCATATTGGTGGAACGATCCACTGAAGGAGCTAGTATACTCGATCAATACGCCAGTTATCTTATAACGCTTCAACCTACTATTTATCTTATCATTATATGGCTCTTCCGAGCCCGTGTTTCATACTCTATTATCGTACATGTCATCCCTAAGCAAGATTATAGACACAGAATCTTGTAAGAACTGTCACCAACCAAGGCGCTTATTTTCACTTTCATTTATCATATTTATAGGACAAAAATATCGTAGCGAGTCCTCACATTTTCGCGGCCTTTATTGCTTAAGCATGATCATTTAGTTTGAAATACGCAAGCTGTGTGAACCACGACAGGTGACAATAGGGTATTAATATATCTATAATGAGTATTGTGATGTTTTGTACGGTGTGGTCGATAGAACAAATTGTATGAATGCACGAACGTTGTGAAGCTCACGCTGGATTGAAAGTATGAATATACATGCGTGGCGTCAAACCGGTCATTTTCACGATTTACCCGAGATTGGTTTGAAGGTGCTGAATCATTTATAACATCTGCAAGACTTCACGACAACAAGCTGTTGCTATAATAGACGTATACACAAGCCAGGACAAAGATGGAGGACCGTCATTTAGATTCAACGTATGCTAAGACTAACATTGGAAGCTATGGCATTGAGTGCAAGCAACAGATGCAATGCCAGCAAGACCAGCTATTCCAATTCTTACAGAGGTCCAAAGGACAAATACTTATCGTAAGAAGTCTGGCTATTTACGAGTCTGATTTATCCGCTGCGGATAGGTTAGACTGAAGTCCCGAGAAATGGGCAAGATTAAAAAAAAGGTCTTTACCGAATTTGGCCCCAAGACTGGTTAGGACCAATGGCATGTGTAATATATCATCACGTGACTAGCAGTTGGAAAGGTCACGAGTAATTCAGAACAAAATGATCAAAGTACGTCCAGACTGCAACTTTGATGGATTATATTCATCAATTACTGTGTCCACTTGGGCGATGCTCATCCTCATCGGTAGACTAACAGGACGTGGATGTATAGAAAACAGACTTTGATATAGGCATGATAGATGATCGTCATTATCGTCACCAAGAAATATGCCGTCCGGGATTCTAGTAATAAAGCAAAATTCTCAGTACTACTAATACTGCTACTGCTACTGCTGCTGCTGCTACCACCACCATCACTACCACCACCACCACCACCACCACTACCACCACCACTACCACCACCACTACCACCACCACTACCACCACCAACACCATCATCACCACTACTACCACATTACCACCACCATAACAACAATCATCAGCGCAACCACCATCTACTAGTATTTCAGCAGCAACAGCAACAGCAACTACTACTACTCTACCCAATACTACTACTACTACTACTACTACTACTACTACTACTACTACGACCACCACCACTACCACAACGACAACTATGACTACTACTACTACTACCACCACCACCACCACCACAACCACCCCCACCACCCCCACTACCACTACCACCACCACCACCGCCGCTACTACTATTACAACATTCGCTCCTACCACTAATAGTCACAATAACGACCTGCAGATGATCCCCGTCACGACATTCTCTGCTGATGACACGGAACCAAGCTTATTGAATAAAACGTATCTGATATACAGCTGTGATAATATTACTTGTAGGCGATCTCGTTAAGAGATCCAGCCCGCCGGTCTGACAATCAGACCAGGGACCCATGCAATACCAGCTGTATGATCACATTCGATTCGTTAATCAATATGATATCATTAAACCGCCGACATCGATCCCGGGCGTGTGGCGGGGATTAACTTCCCGCTGATAGGATTTGCTTAGCTGATGACCATAGGCTCCGTGGAGGTTGAACACCGTTAACTAGTAGCTGAATATTTAATATACAAGTCCGCATCCACCACATCATATTGGTCTACACACGTGGCTTCGTAAGTAGGAAAAATGGCGATTTCGAAACTGCAAACACATAAGATGTGTACAATTCAAAGGTATACGGGTTGAGCATCGCGACCAAGTGTCCATTCTGTTTATATGTCTATTAGTATTAGTTCATATTGGTCTATACATGTGGCTTCGTAAGTAGTAAAAAGGGCGATTTCGAAACCGTAAACGCATAAGGAATGGTATGAAATAAGGGTTGAATATCGCGACCAAGAGTTCACCCTGTTTATTTGTCTATTAGTCTATAGAAACCTCACAGAATAGGGCTGTTCCGGATTTCCACTGATATGCAAATGATGATGGCTGCATGGAATCGGTCTTCGATCGGCAATCGATATTCCAAGTCAGAAGGCCAGAGGGGCAGGTATCTAAGCATGCATCTTAGAGAAACGAAACTTCAATTAGAATAGTTCAAGCCATTCCTATTTCACAATGGACAATGCTATTCTGAGAGTCCTATATATTTAGTATGGATCGTAAATAGAAGAGATGAATCGTATTACATGTGTCATATATTCTAGTGTTATTGGAATGCACACATCGATAACCTCCTATCACATTTCCCTCCTCTATCTGTCAAATATATTTCAATATAACTAGATTGCAAGGACCGCGATGTATTTACAGCTCAACTATACTCGCGGGCTAGCTTTTAATGAAATAGCTATTTACGTGACGCGGGCATGTTATATAGTCTCCTGGCAGCCTACACGAAGCCTACTTCTGGCCATACTCTTCTCTCTGGCCTATACATCAGCAGGGATCCAGTAGTACACAGAGATTCACATTTCATACGCATTGATGACTATGCTTTTCGAAAATCAATGAGGATGACACCGCAGTTTGGTCAGGGATCGTTCGCAGAGCTGTTTCCATTAATAATTCACAATTTGCCATTCCTTTGGAGAAACTGCCTGTTTAAAAACCGGCAACAGAGCATGTGGAATAACAGTATTTGCAGACTAAAGCCTTATCCTTATTGAATCCATCACCTCTCACGTATGTTTTCATTTATTGATGTTTCACTCTTTAATATGACACCATTCTACCAGTTCGCCTGGGCTTCGTTTCGTTATTCATTATCCCTTCATGGCAAAGATTAACACAGCGGAGAATATGACGTTATCCGAGCTTAATCAGCCATATGACGATCCAGCATGGCTAACAGAGTTACCTAGTGTCACTCCAGAAAGGAGTGCTTAAGAATTAACATAGGCCCATGGTGATCAAAATTATATTACGGGGTTCTAATGTAATCCACAGAGGCGGATGTCTTCAGTTCTAGAGACGAGGGATTAAGAGGGTGAACCTGAGAACTACGCGGCTGCCTTAGAGGTTTCCCCAAGTTCACGCATGACAGCTTCTTGAATCGAAATGTAAATTGACTCTCAGCAGGCAGAAGCGACTTACGGGTTTTCTGCTGAGCACGCGAGAAGGAACCTGTCGCCGGCCGGTGTCGCCATTTTGTTTCAAGAAATGGCGGGAAATACCTCGAGAGAGAGGAACTTACCCTTACAACGTCTCGGCGACCCGGTGTCAGTCATCATCTCGTTACGGTTCCGAGAATTACCGGCGAGGAAGTCTACCGAAGCACACAGGTTGGAGAAGGTAGAGGCTGCGGCCTCTGGTGGATTCCGGTCGAAGACTGAAGACAAGACCCGGGAAGCAGGGTCTGCTAGCTGGCGGTGTAGCGTGGCCAGTAGATGAGCAACAAGCAATGGGCAACTACCTCACTGGAGAGTACAGTTAATTCTCTTCTCCAGCTTTTACCGGCATTGATTGTATGTGTGGTGAAAGCTCTCCGCCATGGGGCCTAATGATATGTGTCACTATGGCACACGAATCACCGTACATGCATTCAGACCTCTGGACGGATCAGTCCATTTAAATAATCTTGCCATCTACTTCTCTATCGTAGAAGGGTTATTTCTTATAGAAACCGAACGGATCGATTCCTGTGAGGAACTCGATATCTGTTGACCTTCGGGAATTCCAATCTGTCATGTCCGTCTCTTTAGCGTATATGAAACACCCAAACATCCATTCAACCGAAGGCCATTGCCAGGGTCTCGTGGAACTCCTGGTGTGTCCAACACTATAGGCTTACCGGTATATAGGACTTCCTATACGATGACCTCCTACTGCTCCTTCCCCTCCAATGTCCACAGTAATCTAAATCATTAGTGTTGCCTTCAACGTGAGTGAGTTAATTTGTCAAACCTCTTATCCTCCAGTGTTTTTGTCTTAGATGCTTGGTTCCTATCAATTCTGTCAGCTTCCACCGCATCCAAGCAGGTAGAAACCTATACTCCGAGGGTTATGTATAAAAAAAGGAAGAGGGTGTTTATCGATTGGGAAAACGTGAGAAGAGTATTTTCGATGGATTATATCGACAAGTCAGTGTAATACGTATGGAGACCAATGCCATAGCTCTGAGTAGTGTTAAGTAATGCCCCCAGGATGGTCATGTTATGGACTTGCAGTTCGATTTCTGACTGAATTATTCAAGCATATGGTACTTATACTAAGTAGTTATGGCGCCAATTACTCTTGCATGCATCGACCAGACAGTCTTATGTACAGACAGACGCGTGCCGAACTCCGGTACCTGTCTGAAGCAGACGGCAGTCCGGGTTCGAATTCCGATCACGTCTCGAGGATGTGTCCGAACATGGAGTGACATACCATATTTTGAAAAGTCTGTCAAATGCTTGTTGAAATTCAGCTAAATAGTGATAGTCATAATCATGAGATATATTCAGATGGACATATTAGGGGTTGGATATTCCTGTATACCAGAAGGTTGTAAAAACTAATTGTTATCGTTCATCAAATCTGAATAGAACGTCGATTGCTAGAAATTCACATAGGCTGGATAGTTTGCATGCACTTTTATATGTTCAGTAGACACAATATACTATAAATATAAAACAACTTAATGTTCATGATTCCTGTAAAGGTAAATGGTATATGTAATAGTTTTAGCAACTGTGAATATCCACGTTATGACCAGCCAACACATGATTACATTAATAATATATGTTTGAAGTGTTTGGAACCTTTGCAATAATAGTGAAATAATATTTTAGAAAACTAATACAAATTAGGTTGTTCCAAATTGAATGTGCATATTTGGATGTCAGAAGGTCACGTTAGAATTCAGATCAATATTGCGTGTTAAATCTACTCTGGAAGCTGATAAATGTCACAGTTTCCAATGCAAGCAGTATACATATGAACACATTGCACAGTAACGTGCGTATATATGAGCTGCACTTTGCCGTAGCATAATACACATAATAACATAATAATACAGTAAGACATATGGATAACCGACTTAATGAGTTCATGTAGGTATATTTTGGTATACCCGTAATAAGAGCTACACAGTTGCAAGAACATTAGTTGGAAGAGTACACAGACTAACACAATAATACAGTAAGCCATATGGACAACTGACTTTAATGTAGGTATAGTTTGGTATAATATGAGCTAAACAGTTGTAGGAACATTAATCAGAAGAGTACAAAGAATATACGCAATTATACAGCAAATCATATGACCAAACGTGGTATACGAATAACTGACTAATGTATTATAGGTATAATCTCGGTGTATACGACTTCCAGAGTATTAGAAACAGTATCACAAGAGTACTAAGGATATTTGCAATCATGCCATATGCTAGCATTGAAAATGTTGAATTAATGTACGATATTACGGACATATATCTCAGTATATACCTACCATGTCTTGGAAGCGGTGAATCCTCCTAGCTACAAGTATATCCAACGTATTCTGACGCCTCCAACACTCACAACATACTTCTTATATGCTCATCTTTGCTCTACCTAATACACTTAATAGCCATAAAGTGTGCGTCAATATTGTCCATCGTCCTTGGTGTACACTAACTGCTAGCATAATTGCAGCCATCACAAATAACTGCTCTGGTAGAGGGTGGCAATGGTAGATCGCTAACGTAGTACAAACCATAAAGTGTCTGTTCTTAAGTATAGACCCAGACGCAATATGAAATATTCCACACTACCTAGTTGGTCTACAATAGTGGATGTTAATACATGATATGATGAATGTGATGAGTATGCAATAAATACATATAACTCAGAAGTTAGCAGCATCACATAATTTAGGATACGTATCATATATGTAAAAACATAACAGGACAGAACCTTATATTATTCACTCAGGCCGAGAACCTTGGCATATAAGGAACAAATACAAATTACAAAAAGGAGCATGACCATCGCGGACAGGGATTTGCTAGGAGGTTTGTACACATATGAACAATTTAATATTTTCCATGATATTATTGTAATCTAGTTCATTGTTCTACAATTCAATGGATGGACAGCGTATAACATAGCAGTGTAGATACTACCACGGACTCATACGAATTGGTAAGGACGTAGGCTCTAGCCTTCCCTGCTGACCATAAGAGACTTTGTATATGGGTAATTGGGTATGGTCATGGGAAGCTTCCATACCCATATTAAAATGTATCTTATGGGCACCAGGGAAGGCTAGAGGAATCTTCAAAGCTAGTAAGGACGGCGTCCGACGGTTACTTCTCATGGCCCCATACAGTACTGGAATAATACTGGCATACACGAGTAAACTAATGTAAAATAACATGTTCTGATATATTAGAACTGAGCACCTCCACAAGACCCTCTTCAGTTTATTGAAGACTACTTTAACAAGTCAATAATTCAACAGCTGTTCAATGCCAGCATATGTTTTTGAGGGCGTTACGACAGACATATCAGATTACGTCTATAAATGGTATATGAACACGTGGTGAAATCAAGATGTACTGGTATACATGAAATCTATGATACGAATATCAGGTCAATATGTCCTACTTCTTACTTCTGAATGTTCTACCTTTTGTATGACGGAACAGATGGACGTATTGTTCTAATTTCTAAAAAGTAGGCCTACTACTAGTATATAGCCTTCATAATGATGCTATTATTAGGATGTATAAACGTCTAGGTATTTAGTGTAAGTTTATGTACACATACACACAGACACACTGTACACACACACACACACACACACACACACACACACACACAGACACACACATACATACCGGTACTCAGACACACAGACACATACCCATACCCACCCATATACACACATACACATATATACACACACACACACACACACACACAGAAATACACTCACAGACACACACGCACACACACACACACACGCACACGCGCGCACACACACAATATACATATTAGTATATCTCTCTCTCACACACA
>JAUTBV010100077.1:0-16101 GCA_032361325.1 Lepetodrilus fucensis | reverse complement strand
ATTGCCTCTTTTAGATATAGCACCTCTACCTTTAATTGATGTTTTTGACTGATAAGGATTAGGAGTAATACCTGCAAAAATACAAGCTTGTTTTGCATTATCAAAGCTTTTAAAACTATCAAATGCTGATATTATCATAGAGCTTACTTTTAATCCTACACCTGATATAGAGGTTAATAATTCATATTCATATTTAAAATCTGCTGTA
Organism: Lepetodrilus fucensis; assembly: GCA_032361325.1. Lineage (NCBI taxonomy): Eukaryota > Metazoa > Mollusca > Gastropoda > Lepetellida > Lepetodrilidae > Lepetodrilus > Lepetodrilus fucensis. Next base: position 15,893 of record JAUTBV010100077.1, on the reverse strand, counting down.
ATATTCTTCTATTTTATTTTTGTTATTTTAATATTTTTTAAATAAGAGAATTTAAATTATTGTTTTAAATTTTTGGAGTATTTTAAAGTAAAATATTGGAGATATAATAGTGCTAGAGACTATGAAGGGTTGGAAGCTCTTATTGGTGTTTGGATGTTTATATAAAATCTCATTTGGAAAATTAGAACCAGAAAAAATTATATATTATGATTTATATAGACTTTTAATGAGTTTTATAGGCAGTAGAATATTTTTTATTTCATTTAAGTCGATAATCTATTAAGTAGAATTAAAATAAGGAAGCTTATGTCGAGAATTATGAAAGAGCTTAAAGATGATGACTTTATAGTCTCTAAAACAGATACTAAAGGTCGTATCACTTATGTAAATAAAATATTTATAGAAATAAGTGAATATAATGAACAAGAATTATTAGGTAAGCCTCACTCTATGATTCGTCATCCTGATATGCCAAAATCTGTATTTAAGCTATTTTGGGATATGGCAAAAAATGGTGAAGAGATTTTTGCTTTCGTTTTAAATAAAACAAAAAATAATAATGAATATTGGGTGTATGCAAATATAACACCTTCATACGATAATGAAGGTAATATTATAGGGTATTATTCGATAAGAAGGATGCCCAATCCTTCTGCTATAACTATTATTAAATCACTTTATAAGTCTATGCTTGATATAGAAAAAGAGCAAGGAATAGAAGGTGGAATTAATATTTTAACAAATTTATTAAATGAAAAAAAAGTATCTTATAATGAATTTATTATTTCTATTCAAGGATAAATAGGCAATGGATAACAACAATACAAACACAGATTTACTAGAAATAATGATGGAAGTTGTAATTGAGGCATCAAATGGTAATTTGGAAGGTCGTATAACCAATATACCAGATGATGGTAGTAAAAATTCGCAATTTGCATGGGCTATAAATAATTTACTTGATCAAAGTGAATCTTTTATGCGTGATGTTGAATCAACTGTTGAATGTATGTCTAATAAAAAAACTTATAGACATCCATATTCATCTGGTCTTCATGGAGCGTTTAAACAAGTAGCTAAAAAATTAGCAAACTCTTCTTCTATTTTAGCTAAAGGTATTGAAGCTGAAACTAGAAATAATCTTGCTTCAAAATTGAAAAATATTGGAGGAGGGATTGATTCTGATTTATCTATGATTCAAAAAGATATTTCTTTGGTTAAAGAAGATTCAAATGTAATAGCAGGCTCATCTACTCAAATATCACAAAAATCAGAAGTAAGTATGGAGGGCGTTAGTGATATTTCTAAAAAACTAGACAAACTAACTAATTTAATATCTTCTTCTTATAAAAATATTTTAAAATTAGAGAATAGTTCAAAAAAAATTAATGGTGTTGTTAGTCTTATAAATAATATATCTGAACATACAGGTATATTAGCATTAAACGCATCAATAACGGCGGCTCATGCTGGAGATTATGGAAAAGGGTTTGCTGTTGTTGCTGATGAAATTAGAAAACTTGCAGATGAAACTAAAAATGCAATTATAAAAATAGAAAAAGATGTATCAAGCCTTCAAGAAGGTACTAATAATATCAAAAATGCTTTTACTCATATTTCAGGAATTTCTCAAAAAACAAATGAAAGTATAGATGAATTTAAAAATACTTTTCTACAATTGTATAAATTATCAAAACAAGCATCTTCTAATATAGATAAAACACAAGAAAAAATATTCACTACACTTATGAAAATTGACCATATAGTATTTAAAAATAATGCATACAATGCCATCCTAGATGAAAATAATAAAGCCAAATTTCAACATCATGATGAATGTAATATGGGAAAATGGTATGAAAGTGAAGGAAAAGAATTATTTGGTAATACTAAATCTTTTAAAAATATGGATAAAATGCATGCTACTATGCATAATCTTGTATTTAAAAATTTAGAATTTGTAAAAAATAAAGATACATTAAAAGGAGATAATCCTCAGGAAATTTTTGATAATTTTTCTGATATGGAAGATGTATCTAGTAAATTATTTAAAAAACTAGATGATATGCTAAAAGAAGAACATTAATAAAATATCAATAAAGTTTAAATATACATAGAACAATTACAGTAATTTATTAAAAATAGTAACTAGATATTTCTTAAAAATAAAGACTTTCTTTTTTTTAGCTCTTTAGCAAAGTCTAACCCTTTGTAACCATCTTGCAAAATAGACTTTGTAATATTTTTTATATTTGTTTTATTTTCAAATATATTTAGTTGTTTAGCTTTTTCATATATATTTTTATCATATAATCCTAAATAATTTTTTAGAGGCATTTTTATAGATATTGCATATAAAAAAATATCTTTTATATTATTTGGTTTTTTTATTTGGTTTTTTAAAATATTTTTGTAATCTCTTGAAAGTATATTTGTTTTATATAGTTTATGTAAATTTAATCCATAATGTGTAGATAAAATATATAAGAAAAAATATTTTTTATACTTTGTATCAAAATAATAAGTTTTATTTTTAAAAATTCTGTATGTTTTTAAAAAAGAGTGTTTTGTAAATTTTATTTTTGTTATTTTATACAAAATATCAAACTTCACAATATAATAAAATGCAAAATGTAAATAATCCCCATTAAGCATTTTCTCAAATTCTTCTAAAACTCTACTATTAGAAATATTAGATAAATTTATATTATTTAATATCTCTATATCTTTTTTATTTATTTTAAATCCTAGCCTTGAAGAAAATGCAATAGCTCGTAATACTCGTAATGAATCTTCTTTAAATTTTTCTTTATTTATTATAGATATTTGTTTATTTTGTATATCTCTTAAGCCATTATTAATATCTAATATTTCAAAATTAAAAATATTAATTAAAATAGAATTCATTTTAAAATCTCGTCTTAGACAAGCTTCTAATTCTGTATTTACATATGCCACTTTAAAGCCATTATGTGTATTTTGTATTTTATTATCTTTTCTTGCTAAAGAAATATCAATTAAATTTTTATACTTATAAACAAAAAACTTCTTGCCTACTCCATTTGCATTAATCTCTTGCATAATTTTCTCAAATAGCTTCACATCAATATCATAAACCTCTATATCAATATCTCTAATATCAAAACCAAGAAAAAAGTCCCTACAAGCTCCACCAACTAGATATGCTCTATTTGTATATTTCTTAAGGGTTTGCATTATGAAAGTAAAATCTTTTAAAATATCTTTATTTATATATTTTGATATATTTACTTTTATAGTTTTTCTATTCTTTCATCTATACTAGCAAGGGTATATTCTAAGTAGTTTAAAACTAAATCTATTTTGTCTTGTTTATTTACTAATTTTTCTGATTGTAAACCTGTAAATAAAACTAGCATTTTTTCTCTTAGCTCTAATAAAAATTGACTTTGTGTTTTAGTATTGATTTCTTTTCCAGATATATTTGTTTTTATTATAGGGATTAATTTCTTTTTTTCTATATTTTGTAAAGGCTGTTTTATATTTTGATTATTTTTTATTTCTTTAAGTGGTTTTAATTGACTTGTTTGGCTTTCATCTGTTTTTATTATATGTTTGGTATTTGATGATTTTTTTATATCATTTTCCATCTCTCCTAGAGTGGATAATATAAGATTGGTTAAATCGTCTTCATTAAAAGCCATTGCTCAAACTCTCTGTATTTATTTTCATTATTCATTGAAATAAACATATCTCTTTGTTTTATATTTATTCCTTTAAATCTTTTTCTTTTTATTTGTGATAAATTTGGTATGGTTTGTTTGAACCTACCTTCTAATGATTCAATTTTTCTTGTTAATTCATCTATTTCTAAATCTCTAGGCATTATCTATTATTTTATTTAGATATATGACCAGATATAATGCTTCCCATTTCTTCAGTAGATACTACTTCTTTAGCATTAAACATAGATATATCTTTTGTTCTATATCCATCTTGTAAGGTTTTACCGACAGCTGTTATTATTTTTTTAGAGCAATCATCTCTTCCAAAGCTTTCTTTTAAAAGCATAGCAGCAGAAAGAATAGTAGCAATAGGGTTAGCAATTCCTTGTTCGGCTATATCTGGTGCAGAACCGTGTATAGGCTCATAAATACCAATCCCATCACCCTTAGAAGAAGATGGCAATAGCCCAATAGAGCCAGAAATCATACCCGCCTCATCACTTAAAATATCGCCAAATAAATTAGAAGTTAAAAGCACATCAAAAGCATTAGGGTCTCTTATTAACTGCATAGCTGCATTATCTACATACATATGAGTCAATGATACATCATCATAACTAGTAGCTACTTCATTAACTACCTCTCTCCATAATTCAGAAACTTCTAATACATTTGCTTTATCTACAGAGCATATTTTTTTATTTCTACTTCTAGCTATCTCAAATCCTGCAATAGCAATTCTTTTAATTTCTTCTCTTGTATAAACCATAGTATTATATGCTCTATCTTTTTCTTTTTCTCTAGGTTGTCCAAAATATATTCCACCTGTAAGCTCCCTAACTATCACCATATCTACACCAGTAATAATTTCTTTTTTTAAAGGACTAGCATCTACTAATGCATCAAATATTTTTACGGGTCTTATATTTATGTAAGCACCTAAAATCTCTCTTAATTTTAGTAGTCCAGCCTCAGGTCGTTTACTTTTTTCTAAATTTTCCCATTTAGGTCCGCCAATAGCTCCCATTAGTATAGCATCATCTTTTAAAACGCCATCTATCGTCTCTCTTGGTAATGGATCTCCAAAATTATCAATAGCAGACCCTCCAATACAGTATTCATTATAATTAATTTCGTAATCACTTAAAACAGAAACAGCATCTATTACTTTAATAGCTTCATTTACTATCTCATTTCCTATACCATCACCTCTTAAGATTGACAGATTATATTGTTGCATTATTAACCTTTTATTGTTTTTGCATATTCCATTAATCCACCTACATTTAATAATTCTTGCATAAATTCGGGTATAGGAGTAATAGAATGTTTTGTATTTTGTGTATTATTTATGATGACACCATCATCCATATTTATATTAAAAGTATCATTTTCTTTTGCATTATCTAAACTATCACATTCTAATATGGGAAGTCCTATATTAAAAGAGTTTCTATAAAAAATTCTAGCAAAACTTTTAGCAATAATAGTAGAAATACCAGCAGCTTTTAATGCAATAGGAGCATGTTCTCTACTACTACCACATCCAAAATTCTCACCTGCTAATATAATATCACCTTTTGAGATTTTATCATAAAAGTTAGGGATAGAATCTTCCATAATATATTTAGCTAATACATCAGGATCAGAACTACTTAAGTATCTAGCAGCTATAATAATATCTGTATCTACATTATCGCCAAATATCCAGATTTTACCTTTTATCATTTACTACCTTTTAATAAAAATAACTACTATTTTATCAATTTAATCTGAATGTAATATCCTATGCAAAAATAAATAAACTATCATAGAGTATTTTATAAGCTAAATTAATGGGAACCTCTATTAATATACGAGTATTAAAAACAAATTTTAAAGAAAAAATAATATATTTAAGATAGTTAAGTATATTATTTTGTTACAATTTTATCATTATTTTAAAACAAGGATATAGATATGATGACAAGAAGAGATTTTGGGAAAATAGTTACGGCTGCTGGTACTGCAGGTATGCTTTCTGGATGTCTAACAGGAAGAAAATCACTTGGGGTTCAAGAAAATATGTATGAAGTAAAAAAAACTGGTAATGCTAGGATTTTACATATTACTGATACTCATGGTAATCTATTACCAAATTATTTTAGAGAGCCTAATGTGAATTTAGGTATGGGACCTGCTTTTGGGAAAATGCCTCATTTAGTTGGTAAACATTTACTAAAAGAGCTTAAGAGTATAGGCATTAAACCAGGCTCACCTGAAGCTTATGCTTATACATATTTAAATTTTGAAGAAATGACACATAAATATGGTAAAACTGGTGGATTTGCTCAGATAAAAACTGTGCTTGATTCTCTTAGAGAGAGTGCTGGTGGTATTGAAAATACTCTTACTGTTGATGGTGGCGATACTTGGCAAGGAAGTGGGACTTCTTTATGGACAAAAGGTAAAGATATGATTGAGGCTTGTAATATCTTAAATGTAGATGTTATGGTCGGACATTGGGAATTTACTTATAAAGAAAAAGATGTACTTAGTAATATAGGCTTCTTTAAAGGTGATTTTTTAGGTCAAAATGTAAGAATTGAAGAAGATGCTTTTTTCGATGATAGATATATTAAAATGACAGAAAAATATGATGGAAATGGCTTATTTGATGAAGATGAGAACCAACCATTTAAACCTTATGTTCTTAAAAATATCGGTGGACATAAAGTCGCTGTAATTGGTCAATCATTCCCTAGAACTTCAAATGCTAATCCTAAAAAATACTTTTTCCCTGATTGGTCTTTTGGTCTTAGAGAAGAAGAAATGCAAGAATTAGTAGAAAGTATCCAAAAAAATGATAAACCAGATGCTATTATACTTGTTTCTCATAATGGTATGGATGTTGATATTAAAATGGCTAGTAGAGTTGGTGGTATTGATGCTATTTTTGGTGGTCATACTCATGATGGTATGCCTAAACCTGTGGAAGTTAAAAATCCTAGTGGTGGAATTACTGTAGTTACTAATGCTGGATGTAGTGGTAAATATATTGGTGTTATGGATCTTAATATTCAAAATGGTAAAGTATCTGGATATGAATATAAAATGCTTCCAATCTTAAGCAATTATGTTAAAGAAAATAAAGAAATGACTTCTTATATTTCTAAAATGAGACAAACTAAATATGATAAAAATGTAGTAGAAGCTAGAAATAAAAAATGGGCTAATAATGCTAGTAAAATAGGTAAAACTTATGATGAAATCCTAAAAGAAAAACTTTGTGATACCAAACAAACACTATACAGAAGAGGAAACTTTACAGGAACTTGGGATCAAGTTTTAGTAAATGCTTTAAGAGAAGAGTATAAATCTGACTTTGCTCTAAGTATGGGTGTAAGATGGGGAGTTTCTGTTCCTGCTGGTGGAAGTGTAACTATGGAAGAACTTATGACTAATACTTCTACAACTTATAGTGAGTCTTATGTGAGAGAAATCAGAGGTGGCGAGCTTGTAACTATGCTTGAAGCAATTGCTGAGAATTTATTCCAAAAAGACCCTTATTTGCAATCAGGTGGAGATATGACAAGAGTTGGTGGATTTGATTATACAATTGATCCTACTAAAGGTATGGGAAAAAGAATTTCTAATCTAGTTATGGATGATGGAAGTCCTGTAGATTTGAAAAAAACATACACTATGTCAGGATGGGCTCAAACTACTGAAATTGGTGCAGGAAGACCTGTATGGGACATAGCTGCTGATTATTTAAGAAAACAAGGCACACTTGATTTGAAAAAAATAAATCATCCTACTCTAGTTGGTGTTAAAAATAACCCTGGCATAGGCGATTATCCAGGGAAATTAATATAAATTAATTTTTTTCTTGAGATTTTTATTTTTTATATTTGCATTTATATTTAATATAAATGCAGATGTAATTAAACCAGCTCTTGTGGAAATAAGTTTTTATAAAGATAAATCCATAGAGCTTTCTTTATATTGTAACTTAGAAGCTGCTATGAGTGAGATTAGTAATAAATACAAAGATACTAAAAAATCCCCTAATTCTGATAAATATGAAGCATTAAGAGCATTAAAATCAAATGAACTTTTTAATAAATTCAAAAAATACGAATCTGAATTTCTTAAAAATTTTACTTTAACTATAGATGGAAAAAAAGTTAATTTATCATTAAAGTCTCATGAAATAGACTTCATAGGATATGTAAAAAGAGCAAGAAAATCTATATTAGTTTATGAAGCAAAACTACAAAAATATCCTAAAAGCTTCTCTTGGAAATATTATAAAGCCTATGGTGATAGCTCTTTAAGACATAGATTATATATCAAAGATGAATACACTTGGAGTGATTGGTTATGGATAGTAGGTGGCAAGACTAGTAAAAATATATCTTTAACCCATTTAAAATTTGAAACTCAATTTGAAAAATTTATCAAATTTATAAAAATAGGATTTAATCATGTCCTTCCATTAGGTTTTGATCATGTATTATTTATAATAGCTATGGCATTATCCTTGCTTCCTTGGAGGCAATTATTAGTATTAGTAACATCTTTTACCTTAGCCCATTCAGTTACATTGGGTCTATCAATGCTAGAAGTAGCAAGTATTCCTGCAAATATAGTAGAGCCATTAATAGCATTATCAATAGCTTATGTAGCCGTAGAAAATTTAATGTCAACAAAATCTCTAAAAAGAAAAGCAATAATAATATTTCTTTTTGGATTATTACATGGATTAGGTTTTGCATATATGCTAAAATCATTTGTAAGTAATAATGAAAGTTTTGTAAGCACACTAGTAGGCTTTAATGTAGGTGTGGAATTAGCTCAAATATTTATTGTATTTTTTACTTTAAGTATTGTTTATTTTTTACGAAAAATTAATACTGTTTTAGTTACTTATCTTGTTAATATTTCTTTGGGTGCGATATCTCTTATCGGTGCTTATTGGTTTTATGATAGGCTTGTTATATTTTAAAAAATAATTAAAATGAACTAATAGATACATCTACTCCAAAATCTACGACAGATTCATCACTTGTTAAAACTGCTTTAATATATGAGCCTTGAATAGTAAATTTTTTATTTATGAGACCGCTAAAGCTTTTTATTTTATTTTCTTGTATATCGAAAAAACTAATATAGTCATAGTTTTTTTCTGTATTTCCTATAACTTCTATTTTTAGAGATTTAGCATTACTTATTGATAATATTTTACTTTTATTTTCATTATCTTTATAGGCACCTGTTTGCCATTTTGTAGATAGTGGGTATAATGAGCTTATTGCTTTAATATCATCTTTTCTTAATTTTGCTTGATAAGATGCTAAATGATATGGCTTAGCATACATTATAGAATTTCTATTATCAGAATGACCTATTCCTAATAAATGCCCTACTTCGTGAGTAATTAAGCCTTGTAATCCTAATTTGCTTATTCTATGGTAATGTTCAGGGTTAAGGGCTATAAAACCATCATAAATTATTTTACTTGAATTCCATAAAGAACTAGCACATCCAAAAGATTCTTTTTTGCATACATCATTAAAATCATTTTTATTTAAAAATCCAATAGTAATAGTTTCATCATTTGTATCGGTAATATATTTAGGGCTTTCTCCTTTATATACGAATTTTATATCTGCATATTGCGACCATGAAGACATTGCTTTTTTTATTATTGTAATAATTTTTTCTTTATCAAAGTCACTAAAACCTTTATAGTCTATAGAGTTATAATACCAATTAAGAGTATTATCTTTAAAAATTGGCTTCTTATTACTTGAATCAAAGGTAATATATCTTGAATTAATACTTTGTTCTGCTTTCCAGCTACAAAAATTATCAGTTTTAGCAGATAAGTAAATAGATGATAAAAATATCCAAGCTATTACATAAAATAATTTAATTTTAAAATTTACCGACATTAAATTCCCTTGTATTTTCCAAAAATATCGGAATATATAAGTAAAAGATTAATTTAATAACGAAGAATAATATAGTTAAAAACTATACTTATAAGACAATCCAAAAGAAATATCATTTTTTATGGTAGCATTATATATTTTATTTCCTTCTGTAATATTAGAAGCATGAATTAATGGCTTATTTACCCATAATCCAATCTCGTGATTATCTTGTATTTTCCAACCAAGCTCACCACCTATAAAAGCACTATAATCTTGAATAAAAGAATTATCTTTAAAACCTTTTGCCTCTGATAAGCTAATTTTAGTAATACTTCCTCCTATAAAAGGTGCTAGATAAATATTAGAGTTAAGATATATCCTTTTTGATAAAGCACCATTTATTGATAATAAAGTAGGATTTTTAAAACTATATTTTTTATCTATAATCAAATAGTCTTTTTTACCTATATAAATATCTACATTCATTGAAACATCATACCAATTAATCATATTTTTATGATAACCAATAGAAAAACTATTAAAATAATCTGAATAATTTTTAAATGTTTCATAATCATGACCAAGAGATACTTTAAAAGGTATCATATTAATACCTAGTGTAATAAAATTACTAGATTTATATTTAATCATATTTATATCCACATCATCTAAATATGTGATGCTTTCTTCATATATTTGAGTATCTGGTTTTTCATCAATCTCAATATTAGCTAAAAAATAAGCTACTTCACTAGAAATATTTTGCATCAAATCATAAGAAAGAGAATCTAAATCATTCTTATCTCCCATGCTTTCAAAGTCTAAAGATAGTGATTTATCTATATCTATTATAGTTTCATTATACTTATCGCCATTAAAATCACTTATAATTATACTAGGACTAAAAGCCATATTCATCTTAGTTTTAAAAAAATATAAATTATCATTAGCTTTAATTTTATCAATAGTAATCAAGCCTTTTAATTTAGGAAAATATACCCCATAAGCAAGAGGATGACTTCCTCCTAAAGACATAATAATATTTTTATTTTTTTCTAAATATTTTAAAAATATATCCTTATAAGAAGAAAAATCATTATAATTATTTTCTAAAAATCCAATATTTTTATAATATTTACTAGAAATATCATCACCTTGCATAATTCTAATTCCATTTCTTTTCACAAATATCTTATCATTTCTTTTTTGAGATAAATTTTTAAAAGCTAATATTTCCATATTACTTTTAAGTTTATCATTGATAAGATAGGTAGTTTTTCTATTTTCACATTTATTGGCATCACAAAATTTAATATCAAACTCAATATTAAAACTTTTAAATCCTATATTCTTTATAATTATAATAGAGTTTTGATTAAGCCCATCTTTTTCTAAAGCAAATACAAAATATCCAATAAAAATAAATAATCTTATTAATAATTTAATCAAAATAGACTCTATATGTAATTTCTTTTTTATTATCATTATCAAGTTTTTTAATTTTTTGTATATATTTTTTTGCTTCTACAATTACCCAAGTAGGATATTTTCTTGTTTTTTTATAAGTAATTTGTATTCTTTTTAAATTATTAGATAAATTTATATTTTTATCATTTTTAGCTATAAAATTAAAATAAAAAATAATCCTTTTATCCCAATAACTATGCTTAACATTATCACAGTCTTTATTAATCTTATTACATTTTTTTAAAGTAATATCAATAAATTCATCTTTATCCACATAAGCTATTGGTAGATTATTTTCAAAAACTATATTGTCTTTTATAATAGGTTTATTATCAATAATTTTATTACTATAAAAATAATCTTTTTTTTCATAAAAATATATTCTATTACTATTAATACTTCCTTTATCAATATAAACTAATTTATCTATACTCTTACCATTATTATCAATATAAATAATTTTAAATAAATTAACTGTATGAGGACTTTTTAGCATAAAGCTACCCAAAAACATATCTTGTCTTTCTTCACTAAATATAATTACATCTTCTAAAAAATCATCTCCAATCTTAATAAATTGACTTTCATTATCTCCTTTATTATTTTCAAAAGAAATATTAATAGATTTAATAGATTTAATATTTTTTAAAAATATACTTTGTATCCATTGCCCATTTACAAAAATACTAAAAATAATTAATATAAAATATTTAAGCATTTAATTTAGCTCAGGAATCTTATCTATATTTGCTTGATTTATATCAGGGACTTTATTTATATTTACTTTATTTAAATTAGGAACGGTAATACTATCACTCCTATTTTGATTTACTACATCAATATCACCTATTTTGTTACTTTTTTGAGTATTTTTATTATTACTTATTTGTATTTTACTATTAGGAATAGAAGGGAGTGTTTCATCTATAATTATATCTTTATCTATAGTTTTATCTGTAATTTTATCTGTAGTTTTATCTGTAGTTTTATCTGTAATTTTATTTGCAGAAACCCTTCCACTGCCACCGCCTCCTCCAGTATATTTTACAGGAGAATTTACTTGAGCATTATTGTTACCACTAGTAGCATTTGTAGGGTTACCTTGAATTATATTCCAATTTACTTCATCTTTTCTTGTTTTAGAAACAACACCACCTTTTATAGCAAAATTAATATTTGCTTCATTAAAACCATTAATTCCATTAGAAGATATTTTACTAGAAAGAAAAACAGCAAGTAAGGGAAGAGAAACAACTTTTTTATTATCTATCGCCTGATTATTAGCTAATTTAACAATATCTATCATTTTATCTAAGCTAATATAGTTATCTTTAATATCACTTACATCTGCTATTAAATCAAGTGTAGCTATATTTTCATTTATAGCCTTATCTATTTGTTTAGCTTTTTCTTCATAAGAATTAGATACAAGCTCTATCGCCATAGCATTTAATTTAATTTTCTCATATTTCATATTGGTATCATAAATAATATTTACCATAGATTTAAGCCCTAAAGATATAGCATTTAATTTAGCTTTATTTTTATTTTTATCTCCTACTGAAAGCTTAATTATATTATTTTTTAATATATTTGATGTTAATATATTATGTTTATCAAATACTTCTCTATTTTTATTATTATAGTTATTAGCCATAGTTAAATATATAGCTTTAAATATTTTCTCATAGTTTATATTTTTTCCTAAAGTATCACTAATAATCTCAGTAACTTTTTGGACTTGTTGTATGCCTTGAAAAATATTTAATTTTAATTCATTATTTATATTATCGCTCATAGGATTATTGGTAACTAAATTAAAACCTTCATAAATATCTAAATTATATTTTATAATCTTACTCACATTTACACTATCTTCATTATCTCTAAAACCAATAGCTAATAATGTACTAAGAGGAGTTATATATATCTCATCATCAAGCTCAACTTTATCAAATATTACTTTAGCTTGTAACTCACCCTCAAAAACTTCTTTAGTCATAGTGTCTTCACCACCATGAGAAATAATATCTATATTAGGAATATTAGAATTAATATAAAAAATATAACTACCATTTATATTTGTAATATTATTTTCAGATAATTTATACTTTTTATTATAAATAGTAATATTAGCTTCACTAATATATCCATCTACAACAGCTCCTTTTACTTTTCTAATAAAATCTATATTTTTACTTTCTCCACTACCACCACCACAACTAGTAATAATTTCACCAATAACTAAAATAATGAAAATTATATTTATATACTTCATAATATTACCTTTATAAAAAAAATTAAATTAAAGAAAAAATATTAATTATATTTAAAATAACAAATATTTTTTCTCTTATCTCTCACCACTACGATGAGAGTATATCTTTAAACCAATATAAAACTTACAAACTAGGAACATTATTATCACTCATACTAGGTGGATTTTCTTGTTCATTATTAGGAATAGATTCATTATTATAATTAGGTTGTTTATTTCCATTTGCAAGAGAATTAGAAGAACTATTAGGAGCAAAATCACTAGGAATATTAGGAGCTCCTGTGCTATTTTTTTTATTAATATTGTCTGAATTATTTCCGCCTTGCGCGCTTCCTGTGTTTATAGTTTCACTTGGATTAGTTGTTTTTTCTGGTGTTTTTTCTGGTGTTTTTATTGGAGTATCCTCGCTTACTGGCAAACTAACAACAATTCCAGCTGTTATTTTAGCATTAAATATTCTTTTTTCTTCATCTGTAATAACAGAGTTAGATATATTAATTTTAGTATGAATACTAGATAATTCACTCACTGTATCCTCATCAGAAATTATTTTAACAATAGATCTTGAAAGACTACGATAAGATACCATCTTATCATTAGTTAGTGCTTGTGCTTGTGCTTTTAAAACTAAAACATTAACTTCATTTAAGCTAGTATAAGTCTTAACCATATTTTCTAAATTGGTTTTAAATTCTACTAATTTATCATCATTAATAGACCTACTAATACTATTAGCTATAATCTCATAAGAATTAGATACAATCTCAATAGATTTAGAATATAATTTAATCTTATCTAAGCTTATATCTTCTTTATCTATAAGACCAACAATAGAATTAATAGCAACTTGAGTATCATTTAATTTTTTTAATGCTTTATCTTTTTTATCATCACTAAGCAATGCAACCACATTATCATTAAGAGAAGAAGACTTTAAAATACCTATGATATTATTAGAGCCATTATCGCTAGCAATAGCTCTAGCAATAGCCTTAGATATATCATTATAAGATATATCATTTCCTATAACATCTTTAATAATTTCAGATACTCTTTGTATCTGTTGAGTAGCCTTAAATAATTTTATTTTAGTATTACTATCAAGAGTCTCACTCATAGGATTTGTTTTAAGTAAATCTAAGCTACTTTTTAAGCCTAAATGAGTATTAATAATTTCTCTAGCCTCATTATCACTTTTTCCATCATTAATTAATAATGCAACAAGTGAAGTAATAGGAGTAGCCCATATTTTATCTGTATTATCACCTAAAATAAAAGAGCTTCTAACTACACCTTCAAAAAGCTCACTAGTGTCTGTATCAATACCTCCACTAGCAAATACATTAATTCTTTTAGCAGTAGAAGGTAAGCTAACTATATATTCACCATTATTATTGCTATCAGTTTTAACTTTAATATTAGAATACCTAACTTCTACATTACTTTGCATAATATATCCATCAGCAATAATTCCTTTAAGCTTTACTAATGATGGAGAAGAGACTATTTTAGCCTTTTCTTTTTCATCATTATCATATACATTGCTTCCACCTCCACCTCCACAATTTATTATCACCCCTCCTAATAGGAGTGATGATAATAGTAAATTTATATGTTTCATTGTTGTACTGGATATGGTACTGGACAATATCGTCTTATCCATATAGCTTCACCAGCTTGTATTTCACTTCTATTATCCCAAGAAGATTTATCTCCACTTTCTTCTATATCATAATGATGATAAAATACTTGGCATAAAGGTTTATTAGTAGGTTTTAATCCTAATATCTCACTTGCAGATAATGGATATGTAATACCTATTAATTTATATCCTACACTATTTATTTTAGTTTTTATTCTTGTCATTAATTCACTTTTAGTTTCTTGCTGATAAGGACTGTCTCCATTATCACTGCTATATGTAGCTCGTGTTAGATTGCTATTTAAACTTTTTAAAGTCTCAGCAGAAGCACTTTTTAGCCAATATCCAGAATGAGAGTTTAAAGTATTAGGAGTTTTCCAACCAGAATCATATTCATATACAATTGAAAAAGCACCACCAAGTAAATCTTCTCTTTTAACACTAGTTCCGGTAGGCATACTTCTATGATACCAAGTTTTTGGCTTGATAATTACATTATCATTATATCTCTCTGTTAGTTTTACACCATTTCTTCTAGTAAATTTGACATTTACATCTCCTTTAGTTGCTGTTATTAATTCTACCTTTTTAGAACCTCCAGCTATTACAGAGCCAGAATCTTGGCTTATATTTTTGATGCCACTATCTGGAAATATTTTAAGATATGTATTATCTGGTATTCTAGCTAAATCTTTATCATTTAATAGCTCTTTAACAAAGCTCTTTTCTAAAGTAATTTCTAATACTCTTTTATAATAAACTCCTGCTTGTGTGATAATTTTCTGTTCATATATATCCTCACTATTTATAACATTTACTTTACCAAAATCATCACTGCTAATTGATATAGAACTATTTTTATTTATAGCAAATTTATCATT